>JBAIZL010000005.1:202107286-202202286 GCA_036971475.1 Prosapia bicincta
TATTGCTATTAAAATATCTATAATAAGTGTAACAATCATACATCTTCTTACAGTTGGAATATTTGTGATTAGGTAGTAGTACAAACGCACATCATTACATAATCCCTCCCATATCCGGATTGGGTTGTCGGCACATTGATCTGGATATGAGTGGTTTTACTGTACTTGAAAAACATTGAACGTTTTCTAATTTATGATTACATAGTAAGTTATTTCAATTTTTTTAATCAGATAACATTACATATGTATTTTGTTTTCCAGTATTTCAATAATGAGCAGTATGAAGCAGACCGTTATGAAAAATCATTAAAGAAATACGAATCTGCGTCACTCAAAACTAGTACCAGTCTTGCATTGTTAAATTTTGGACAAAATGCAATTTTTAGTGGGGCTATTGCTTTGGCCATGGTTTTGGCAGCAAAGGAGATTGCTCATGGTAAGTGTTAGAGTATTACATAGTAGGAAAATTCGAGGTTTAATAGAAATGTCTAGAAAATAACCTCCAATAGCATGTAGAAAAACTGGAATAGAAAGAGAAAACTTATTTTTTATTTCTAATCTATATTGATATTTTACGTTATCCATTGTTTTTCCGTTGCACTGACTTTATGAAGTTAATATATTACTATTGTAAGTAATTTTATCCACCATTAAGTAAGTGCAAGGTAAAATCATTGCACTTAATGGTGGATAAAATTACTTACAACAGTAATATATTAATTTGTAATCTATATATCTGTTAATTTTTTTTACATGTTTATCATATCTTTGTCTTATAGAAAAATTCCCCTAGCAAACAATTCTGCCAAATGTGATCACAGGCTGCCAATTTATTTATATATTAAATAAATAAATATTTATATATAAATATTCCTATAGGATAGAAATAAATTTGGTTATTAATAGTATAAGTCATGTAAATATTAAATAGGTTTGGATAAATATATGTTTTAAAAATATTCAACTCAGGAAATTTAAAAACTGCAACAAAAATTTCAGAAAAAATATGGGTAGTCCAACCCTGCATATTAAATGTTCCAGATATGCTAATAACCGACAGATATAAACATTAAAAAATTGTTTTGTTTTTGTATAGAAGTGACTTAATTTTTGTTTGAATATTGAAGCTGTTTTGATATAAAATGAGTTTAGAAATAAGTAAGTACTTCAAAGTATGAAATTATTTTTCTACCGGCGTAGTGATTTCAATAAATTCTAAGGTTATTGATCTTTAAATAAAACTTTCAAAAACAAAAATAATTTCTATATTATCACTTGAAAAGAAAACTCAATAACCCTAAACAAAAAATTCCTCTTTATAAACCTACAAAGTACACATAGCAACCAACACAAAGAGATAAACAACCCTTCTGGTGTATATAATCTAAGATGCAGTTCATGGCATTGTTTCTACATATGCCATACATGAAGGCTACTTCACAAACCTTATAAAAGCACTTGTAAAACATTATACTCAATAGTTTTTTGTTGGACATCTCATATTCACAAACACTAACTACACAAATATATCATGAAATTTGTAAATTATGTTTAAACTAAATAAAAATACACTCATCTTAGCTGCACTCTATATAATATACAAACATTGAAAGTTACATTTAATTTAAGTGTACAAATAAACTCAATAAGCCAACATAAAAACTCACTTGTCAAACCCACAAAATACATCACATGACTATATAAATCATCCAAAATTCATGGACTAACCAAAACATTTTATAAATATAATTACAAAATAGCTTACTCTACACACATCAAATCAACATCACAAGCAAATGCATCCACAGAACCTATGGTGCATACAAACTATCTTGAAGTTTGTGTCTCAGTTTCTATACAGGCCAAATAGGAAGGTCATATTATGCAATACTAAAAATACATAAAAGTGTATATAAACAAAAACACTCATTTAAATTTGCTAAACACCTCATATCCGCAATCTACAACTGTACTAACATAACATCAAACCTACAAATTCTACTCAAACTAAATGAAAATAGCCATCCCCTTTTTACCGAACAGTTTGAAATGTAAAAAGCACTTTAAGTTTCACCCAACACATTTCAACACTTGATTATATTATAAGTCACACAACATTCTTTAACATCATTGCCATAAAAACTTCAAAATCACCAGATATATTTATGCTAAAAATATCTTTTCCCCAACCGTACAGTAATCTTATATACTTGGGAGGTCAAATATGGTCTAAGCTGATAACTAAACGCATCTCCCAAAAGTAAGACTACTATATGGAAGTGTAAGTTTATACATATTAATAAGTAGTTCAGGATAGAAATAGATGAAAAAATATATCATTTATTTTCTGGAGGAACAGTTGAAATAATTTTAAATTTACATTATTTTCAAATAAATATTAACATTCTCTATTAATAAAATGCCTGTTTATCTTAATTACAGGTACCATGACTGTTGGTGATCTAGTAATGGTAAATGGGCTTTTGTTCCAGCTCTCTGTACCTTTAGGTTTCCTTGGTAGTGTATACAGAGAGGTTAGACAGGCTTTAATAGATATGCAGACAATGTTTACTCTTATGACTAGAGATCCTCTTATTAAGGTAAAAGAAAATAATCTGAGTATTAAAAATTTCCAATTTCTCATTATTAATAACATTTTATAATCTGACAAAGTATTTCATCTGCAAAATTCAATGCTGAATGTTTTAGAAGTCAACCATTTTTCTTGGTAACTTTTTTCTGGACGTAAGCCAAAACAATCGATCGAGTAGTCATGATTTGAGGTTCTTATAAACCAATTCTTTTAGTTACAAATTGTCTAATTACTTGAAAACTTTAGGTAAATAAGTAAAATAAAAATTGTATTAATTTTGACTTAGATTTTTCATAAAATAACATATTTTAAATTTAAGCAACATAATATTAATTTGTTGATACAATAACCATGATATTTTGTCATGTTCAAACATTAAGAAACAGATTTCTATAAATTCCAAATTATCTGATACAAATTGATAAAATGAGGTAAATATTTTGTTTTCTTAATTTTCATGCTGCAAGGTAGTAAATAATATTTATAACATGAACATATTTATAATTTGTTGTGATGAATTTTTACAGGCTAAAAATTTATTGACAATTTTGATATGTAGTAATAAAAAAACCGAAAATATAAATTCAGCTGAACTTTACCATGACAAAATTTCAATGTAACAAAAAGTAGTTTAATAGTTGTATTGTTATTTCAATATTCACTATTTAGAAATTGGTAAAAAGCAACTTAAATTAAGATATTATTTTAGGTTTCCAAACATATTTAACATTGAATGGTTTTCCTTATTTCTAAATATGTTAAATAAAATTTAAATGCATCACTGTGCATAACAAAAAGAAACAAAAACTATACTTTGAAATAATAAAGCCACATGTGATATATCTGTAATCATTTAAGGTTTTATATTAAATTTATAAACTTAATAAATTTTCAATTTTATCCTATTTTCTAAAGTGAATATAGAATCTTAAAGCAGTAAAAAATCTTTTACTAATTTTTATTTACACTAGTAATACATTTCAACAAACATAAACTTATTTTGTAATTTTTTTTCCAAAATTTATTCTATTCTTGACAAAAGCTTTGAGTTTCCTTTAATGAAACAATCACCTTGTATATACTACATAAAATTTGTTAAAACATGTTTAACCCATTGGCATACTTGGACGGAACATTTCTGTCGTACTATTGCAGTGCCATGACATTCCTGAACGAAACTGTTCTGTCCAGTGTAGCTCGTAGTAGTTTCACATTTTTTTTCTACATCGCAGTATTTGCAGAGAGGATTATTGTTATTAGGCGAATCAGCAATATTTGTGCTATAAATATTTTGTTTTTAGGTGGGCCAACCTTTCTGGAAATACGAATATAATAAGCGAACATCGCATGACATTTTGAGATTATGTTTGGTGTAAACAATATTGCGTTGGGGTTTACACTTGAAAGAAATATACGGATTTAATTATATTCATGTTTATTTGAGGTGAGATAACTATTAAATAAATACAAAGCCGCTTGAATAAGGAGTCAAAAGTTTGTTTATTTAGTGCAACGATTTGTCAACTAATTTGTTATCTTTATCAAGCATGAAAACAATTTTACATTGCTTTATAAATAGGCGTCAAAAGTACAAAATTATAATAGTAGTTTTATCAAGTAATAAGACCTGAAAGTTTCAAGATAATATAATGATAAACAAAAAAATAGGAGGTCTCAAGCTACACCAGGTTCTGAAAAACTGGTATGCCAATGGGTTAACCCATTTTTGATGTGAAAAAGCTTTAAATAATTCTCTGTTAGTCATTTAAGTAGCAGTTTTCTTTCTATAATAGCTGTAGCAACTAACCTATAAAAATTCCTTTATGAAATAATGTTTTCATTCAATTAAAATGTCAGCTGTAGATCATAGCGTAATTAGTGGCATCTATTGATTATCTGTGTTAGTAATTTTTAATTACAATTTAAGTGACTTAATGTCCGATTATTAAAGTAGTAGCATTTTCTAAATGAGGTCAGTATTCAGATAAATAAGTCTTAGATTTCAATGTAAGTGTCTGAATACTTGGTCAGAAAAGTAGTCACATTTTAAAGCTTTATTTGAAAAATATTGACTTAAGAACCCCCAATCGGGTTACAACCCTGTCGGGTATGAATTGTTTTATACCAAATGGTAATATGTGTTTTAGCTCCTACAATCGCAGCAGCATCCTTGGTGCTTTACACCAAAGCCTGCCAATAACCCCTCAGAAGCTGAGTATAACTCGGCATTATATTTCTGGTGTTCCAATGAAACCAGTTATAGTTTGGATTTTTAAATTATGATGCACCATTTTGTGGGGTTAGAATTACTTTGCACAAAACTTTATTTTTTTCCTAGGTTGTTGATTCTGGTAAAAGAAATTAATTCTTGCTATATTGTAAGTACTAAGTTTTAAGAGTTTACATGTAAAAATTAAATTTATCACTTAACCTTTCTTTTACTAATAAAAGATATTGTATAATTGCAAAACATTATTTATTGAAGGCCTTTATTAATGACAGGATAACCGATAGAATAAATGTGTTACAAGCCATTGGCTTGATAGCTCAGACAGTGTGTTGCAAGTCTCTGAGTGTACACGGCAATCACCTAAGCCAGTTCACACCCAGGTTTAGAGTGCTGCGCCAAACAAGAGTTATCATTGTCAGTGCAAAGGGCTAGGTTATTAATTGTATCTATTTCCTTTATTTAGTGTCCTTCTGATTTATTTAAATGAGAATCTACCTCTTCTTCTTACCCAAAAATAGTCAAAACATTATTTTTAAGGCTGTCATTTTTTGCAATATTTATAATCTCTTCCCCAGTATCAAAATAATGACCCTTTATCTGAAATTATATTTTGGGAACGCAGCAAAGTTACATAACTAAATTTGGTTATTATTGCAGGCATATTGCTTATGTCAGTGAGTGACAAGATCATTCACTGAGGATTTATGTTGATTAATGTTAATGTCTGTATCAAGTCCTAGATTATCAGTGTTTTACTATTATTTTTTAAATTATTCTTTGTAAATATACATTTTTATATCAACAGTAACTATAAATGGTAAATCAGTACCCGGATTAATTTTAATAAATAAAACCTCTATACCACAAATAACTTTTTCATTTATTTAACACCTTATGTACATTTTGATTGCACAGCAATCATCCTTAGAGGTAATTTAATAGACAAATTAACTTGTAAAATGTTTTGCAAGTTACCTCTGAGGATAATTTCTGTGAAGTCGAAATGTACATAAGGTGTTTTATAAATGAAAAAGTTATTTGTAGTATAGAGGTTTTATTTATTTAAATTGAACATTACGCCACAGCTGATTTATCTAGTTATTATCAGAATTGTTAAAAATTAAGATTTCGCAATAAACTGAGTTATCTTCAATTTTTGTTTGTGAACTCTAATTTTTTTGTGATAGGTTTTAAATGTAGGAGTATGTACTTAATATGAATAGACATTATATAAATACTCACTTAAGCATCTAAGCATAGTGTTAATAGCTGTTATTCTTTAGATGGGGTTGACTTCTTTTGTAGTAAGCAAATTGATAGTGACTTCATTTATTTTGAATGTCTTCTCTTTAACTAAGTGAAAATTATTAACTTTACAGCTTGTTCATCAAGTATAATATGACTAATGAATATTATTAATATACAAATAAATAACTAGAAGTATGTTTTTACTGTGTAAAGATAAACATATTCATTGTTTTTGTTATTATTTAAAAATGAACAGCTGTAATTTTGTTGAAAATTATTATTTTCCAGTCAATTTTTAAATTTGTGTTACAGAATACAAATGAGGCTCAACAATTGATTTTAACAAAAGATTCAGCACATATTGAATTTAGAAATGTTTCTTTCAGCTACGTAGACGGGAAAAATATCTTTGACAAGTTGTCATTAACTATTCCTGCTGGAAAGAAAATTGCTATTGTTGGAGGTTCAGGATCTGGGTAAAGATTGAGAATATTTTTAGAAATTACATCAAAGTTTCCTCATGAGTTTTATTGTCTATTATGATGTGAAAATGTTTACATTTGAACCTAACAAACTAATGACTTACTGAAGTTTTATTTAAATAAATTTATGAAAAAATGTCTATAAGTTTCCTTTTATTAATAGTAAGGTACAGTGTTTAATTTGTATAAATAAATATGGACCCCATAAATACGTTGTTACTTCAACTTAACCTTTATTAATGTTTCCTTCCTTTCCATATTTCTTATTGCTCATCTTCACTGATCATATTAAAATACACAAACACACTATTTAATGTATTAAGTTTTTTTGTTTAAACAGAAAATGTTTGCCTATTTGTGTTGTCATTGAATAACTTACAAACAGTATGATTATAACTTATATAAAATAACTTTTTTTGAATTCAAAAGAATTTCATGAAATTCACCTCATTTTTAAATATAATTTGAAATATTGGACAATTATACTTAATATAAGAAACAAATTTATCTTCTTAAGAGAAATACATTAATTAAAATGAATATTTTCCCAGTTATAATAAGTTTATCTAGTTTCATTATAATTTCTATATGACTTGATACATTATAATTCATTTTTATAAATTTTTGTTTTTAGAATCAATAAAAGATGTTGATAGTAAATTTGAAATTTTCACTTTTATTATATGCTATTAAAAATAATATTAACTTATAATATGACCTTAATTTTTTCGTTTCTTTTATTAAGAGTATAAGTTTGGAATAAATATTAATTAAATTGGTGAAGGGGTGATATACTTTTACAGTAATATTTACTTTTCATACAAGGAATCTTTGAAGAAGAAGAAAGCTACATTTTAGATTTATCATTTTAAAAGTTTATATTATAAAATTAATAGTATATAATGGTAAAAAAACTAAAACTGGCTGTTTAAATTCATACAAATATTTCTAATTTTGTGTTGATTTTCAGAAAATCTTCGCTGATTCGATTGCTTTTTAGATTTTTTGAACCTCAAAGTGGAGAAATCCTGATTGGTGGGAAGAACATCAAAGATGTAGATCTTCAGAGTTTAAGGAAAGCTATAGCAATTGTACCTCAGGTAAGGAAATGAAGTTAATGCTAGGAATGTTTTCAAAGAGATCAGCTGATCTATCTGCTGCTGACAAGAATGTTTTTAAAATTTATATTGTATGAACTTTTATTACATTTATTCTATGTTTCTAGGACTCTGTCCTTTTCCATGACACTATTTTATACAATCTGAATTACGGAGATCTGAGTAAATGCAAAGATGATGTTATTACTGCATCAATAATGGCGGAGTTACATGAGTCTGTATTAAAATGGCCAAAAGGTTATGATACTCAGGTATGTATTATAGCTTTTATTGCTTTGCTTTTTCATGAATAGTTATATTTATAAAGGCCATCATTCAAGTCCCCTTAATTTACTAACTATTCTTTGAGCTTAGCTTGTGAGCTTATGTTAATAACAAATAAAAGACGTTCATAAACTCACAAACTTTTAATTTACTGATGACAAATTAATTAATCTCACTGAGGATGACTGTGTGAGTGAATAAATTTTTAATTTGGGAGTTTGTCTATGTCTTTTATTTTCCTTAATTTGTTACTGGGTTAGAGAAAAGAACAGATTAAGGTCTGAACAGTGAAAAAATACATAGTTATAAGATCTTTTCAAATAAAATCAATTTCTTACAAGATTTTGTTTACATATTTTTTCATCCACTATTTTTATAACTAAAAAGTTGACAACTTTTATTTAAAGCTTTTTAATGAGTTATTTATGTATATTTTATCAAGCTCTGTATTGTTTCCTGTTTGTAGATTATTTTAGTATCAGAAACAAGCAAGAAAATGAAAAATATGGAATATTACATTTTTTTGCTTTAAAGCCCATTCCCTATATTTTTTCAAAATTCATGAAAACCATTAATCAATTTTGACAATTTAAAAGTTGAAATTCAATTAAGGTGTATTAATTGTATTGAAATTATATAGTTTAACTGTCATTGATTTTTTGTTCATGATATTTATCAGATCTTTTAAGATTTGTTTGTATTATGATTTGAAATATTTGTAATTTTTGTTCGAACTTACTAAAGCTACTTATTTATATTATCCATTACACTTTCACTTAAAAAAAGAAGTATTGTTAATAAATAGTGAGTATTGTTGAAAAAGTTCTATCTCAGGAAGTTATGTTTGTGCAAGTAGTGGTATAAAAGATTTGCTTTTCATTATTATAGTAATTGCAGGTACTTCAAAAACTTAATGAAGTATAACTATGAAGGGCAGTTATTTCTAACAAAATAACATTATTCAACATTACAGTAATAATAGCAATTTAATTATTGGCCTTGTACAGTTTTGGTACAGCTATAATAAAACAACTTATAAAATTATTAGAATATTTTTGTAAAAGTTAGGCTTTGAAAATAACGAGTTGAAGTTTACAAAATTTGAAAATGTTAAAATACATATAACAACCATGGATATTTAAAGGAATTTTTCAAGGGCTGCTTGCAATTATGAAAATGTGAAAATAATTTAAATAGAGTAGTACCTCGATAAATTGGACCCCATTAACTCGAATCTAATAGAAAAACCAGGAATAATTTTGATGCACAATAAATAAGAAATAACACAAATCAAATATGAACAGTACATACATAAAACGTCGAACACAATAACAAAAACATCCGACCTACAGATAAACAAAATAATAAACATAATGTTTTGTGATTCTTATGCTGAAAATACTATGGGATCGATCGGCAAAAAATTGCTTCATAAGTTTGAAACAGCCAAAATCAACAGATTTATTTGCCTAGAATTGCAGTGGCGTTTATCTGTATATACAATATGTAGGTTCATATACTGTACATAACACTCTTTTTTGATAAATATAAAGGGGTTTTTTAAGTACAATGTTTTCTTTTTTACGTTGGTCTTCGGATAACCCGAATTTTTGATAACCTGGATGGTCCATATTCCAGTTAGTCAGAGTTATCGATGTTCTTCTGTAATATAATTTATCAATAGTAAATTGCTTAGTTCATAAAATGTGTCTTTATTGCACTTACAGCAGAGAATGTTCACAATGAAGGTAAGAAATGCATTGCTTGTAGTTTAGGTTTTTGAAGGATTATGTAATGTCCTAGTTCTGGAACTAACCCACTAACTTTGAGGTTATATACGTGGGAGTTTCAAAATTGCCACCTCAAGTAAGTTTATGTAAAACGACAATAAAGTTAGAAATGGTGCAGTTAAAGTCACTAAAATAACTAAATACAATGTGGTCATTCATCTAACAATAAATTCGTATGACAAGGTAAAATTAATAACTTTTTTTACCATTGATGAAATAATTTTTTTAAGCATTGATTGAAACCCGGTTAAACTTGAAATTATTGAATTATAGAAGAGATCACTTTGAATAAAATATTCATATACAGTTGACAAAAAGAGATTGAATAAACTAAAAACAGACTGTAATATGAGAAACTGTTGCAAATGATCATGAATAGGGATGAAAATTAAGAATTTCGTATTTACTAGGCAAAACCATGGTTCTATCTTGGCCTAGTCAACCTACAAAGTAAGAGAAAGTTTATCTGCCAAAGGGGTTATGAAAGCCATGACAAGATGATGAGGTAAATGAAGATGGCTGATGTAGGTATGAACGAGTAATGTAATGATGTCACAGGCAATGCCTGAACTAGCTTAGGTCTCTACTTGAATGGCTTATTTTGTAAAATGATATTTTATTAATGATATTAATTAGTTTAAAATTAATCACTTTTACATTAGTTTATGACTATCCGAACTTTAATTTTATAAAAACTTATTGAGACAGAACGTTTTCGACCGCTCCGTGGCGATCTTCATCAGTGTCTTCTGCTTAGAGTTGTTAGGTAAAGCGATGACGGTTTTAAAGGCAGAGTAAGTGTGATTTGTATTGGATTTGTTCGTTTAATATGTTTGTACTTTGAGTTTTGTGTGTTTCTAAATTTCATATTCTAGTGTGTTGAGATATGGTCCTTTTTTGTTGACGTGTAAGATTTCTAGGCTATGGTAAATGTTTGTGTATTTGTGTCTTGTTTCTTTTATTTGATTGTAAAATGCTGAGTTGGTGTTCTGTTTGTGTTCCTCGACTATTTGTTTGAAGTTACAACCTGTTTGCCCAATGTAGAATTTGTTGCACTTGTTACAGTTTAATTTGTTGTTTGTTATTGTAGGTTCCCTGTAAATGTTGAAACTGTGTTTTGTGTATGGCTTCTTGTTATGGTGAGGTCGATGAAGTTTAGGGATCGGTTGGTTTCAATCTCTAAGGTGAAGTGGAGTTTTGGGTGTATTTTATTAGTATAGGTGAGCAGTTTTTCACTTTGTAGGGTGTTGACTCTGTATAGTGTTTGATATCATTGACATATCTATGCCAGTAAATGATTTTGTGTGTGTGTGTGTGTGTATTGTTTGTGAGTATCTGGGTGTTTTCTATGTGTTGTAGGGAAATTTTGCTTAGCTCACTGCTGATAGGACTTCCCACGGGTAGGCCATCTGGTTGTGAATAGAAGTTTGAGTGATGGGTGAAATAGTTTTGTTTGGTGATGGTTTGGAGAATGTTTAGGATTTCGGTGATGTGGGTTTTTGGTATGTTGTTCTGTATCAATTGGGTCTTCAGGATATTGAGGGTTTAGTATATGGTCATGTTGATGTTCATGTTTGTTATGTTAAGTGATAGTAGTGTTGAATTGTGTTGTAAGATCGCCATGAAGTGGTCGAAAATGTTCTATCTTAGTAAGTTTTTACAAATTTACAAAATTAAAGTTTGGATAGTCATAAACTAATGTAAAAGTTATTCAGTTAAGTTTCACCAAACGTAATGGACTACAAAATTCTATAGTTTAAATTATTTTTACATGCCTGATAAATTTTACAATATATTTAGCTCTATTAAGTCAATTTGTTTGTACCAGTAATATTATTTTAATTTTGTCAGGTTGGAGAGAGAGGATTGAAACTGTCTGGAGGGGAGAAGCAGCGAGTGGCCATTGCCCGTGCTATTCTCAAAGGCTCACCTATCTTAGTATTTGATGAAGCTACTTCTTCATTAGACTCTATCACTGAATATGTAAATATTCAATCACTATTTAATCTTGTAACATGCAGGTCGTTTATATCTGCATATTTCTTTGAGAAATTTCTGTGTTCATTAGAGTTATGCAAGCATTAGGTTTTTTAGTCAAGATTAGTGTGTGTATTTTTCTAACAATCGGAATATACTGTTTTTTATCTGTAATATTTAACAGTAATTATCTAAGACATAAACCTGAAAATATTACCTTTTCAGGGAATTTTGTTAGCAAAATATCATTTAACTTCCTTCATTTTTTAGTTTCTATTATAGCATCCTAAACGTTTTTAAACATATCAACCACATAATATTTATATTGTTCTTTAATTTCTTGCTTTAATTAGTGAAATACTTGGTTTTTATATCAAATTTTATGACGTTTTGTGTTTTGTATGTTTTTATAAAGTTTTACATTGTTTTTGACAGTTATTTAGTTTAATCAATCCTATTATTTTGTAGTAACTCAAGCTTTTTCAGCAAAGATTTACTAATAGCAAATTTCTGCTATTAATTCTGTAGCTTTATTTTCATCATCACCATTATCTCTCTAAACTTAGCTTTTATCTGGTTGTCTTAGAACTATGTTTTGGTCTTTTCATTTTTTAGCTGAGTAATATTGGTCCTCATGTGAAACTTCTACCAATTTTAATTTGAAATGAATTTCAGCAACCAGAGAATGGTCCTTGTTTCAGCACCAGACCTGTAACATCCGGTCTGTTTTTAAATTAATCTTTTATTATGATGAAAAGTGTGTGATTTTTACAAATCCTGAAACTGGATGCAATTTCAAGGCTTGATTTTCCAATTTCAATAGCTAATCAAAGAGTTATGGTATATTTAAAACATTGACTGTTCCAAAACTCTTAGAAATACAATTTATTTTATTGTTTTCCCCTCTAAAGCAGCCTTGACCTTGTTTAAGGTGGATCATAGATACTGCTTCTTTGTTTTATCAATTCTTATTATTTGTCAAAGTTTTTTAAAATGTCATTCCTGATTCAATCTAAAATTATATTTAATTCTTGGATGTCTTTAGTGTTTTTTTGTGACTTTACTTTGATTGTCTAGATATTTGACTGTAAAGGGACTTGTCTTTGTTGCCATTTCATGCCTGTCTCTATTTTTTTAACATCCATTTCATTTTTAAGTACAGTAGAGTATCAATAATTCGAGGTAGATGAGACTGAGACCCTCTCAGATTACACAGAAATATGTTCCAGTACATTAGAAAATATAGGGTTCTAATGAACCCTGATACTATAATTAAGAATACACAAAATACGTTTATAGAAGTGTATTGATTACAGAACTTACATAAATTTAATGTTACTTTTGAATACATTGTTCATCACGGTTGCTACAATTTTTGGAAAAAGGTATAAAGTGTCTTTTGCGTCAGATCAATGTTGAGCAGCAGTGTCTCGCAGATGTTTTAGCAGAAGCACATCTGTTGCCGTAGTGTTTGTTGTTTGAAATAGCGCTTTGCAGTTTCCAAGGCGGCTGTTCCTTCACTTATTTTCTCTTCTTGTACTGTCTCAGTTGAACCTTGATCTTTATTCTCATCATCACTACCTTCATTAGTTCTTGTGCCATTTCAGTAGTCATAACATTTGTTATTCTTACTTACTTAAGTTTGTCCCCACTCATCCATTGACGTACGTCCATATCATTAACATTTTCACAACCGAGATATTTTTTGATAAGAAATGACAAATCTGTTACTTCTTGAGGATCAATGACACAGTCAACAGTTTTATTATGGCTCTGGACTTTATTCCTTGACTTACTTATTATTTCTTCTTTTATTTCCATGATTCGGCTATACAGTACACAACTCCCTCAACTGTATTATTTTTAGAAAGCCTATGAAAGCTTTCTTCCCCTTCAGTCATTTCCAAGAGAGATTGTAAAAGGTAACATCTGTATTTTTTTCATGCATTCCAAAACGCCCTGATCCATCAACTGGGTTAAGCTCATATCATTTGCAGGTAAAAATAAATCACGGTTATCATCAGACCACAGCTGATCTTCATTGGGATGCGACAGTGCATTGTCTGACAGTAAATAATTTGAAAATCCTTTCAAATAGGTAAAATATTCTGAAATAGAAATAGGCTCGAATTTAACAGAACCTCGGAAATCGGATTTTCAAGACTCTACTGCAATACATTATAGAATGACAGCCAATGGTAGGAAATATTTATTCCTGCAAGCACTTTATTTTTTTCTCATCTCTTTATTTATTCTCATCAGTATGTAATTAAAGGAAATTTAGTATTTTTCTCCAAAGATTTTTCACAAAAATGAAAATTAGCCATTTCAAAAATTTATGTTTTTTTTATATTGGTAATGATCATCTTTAAAAATTTAAAACTTTGTGATGCATATTATATGTTTTGGTAAATTGTCAGAGTAAGGTATAAATTTATGTAATAAAATATTTGTGATATCATGATAAACGATATACATATGAGGTTGTTCAAAACATAAAATCTTTTAAATAACTAAAAAATGCAAACAATTTATTAAATCATTGCAGAAGATGTTTTATTACAAAACTTAATCATTAACAACATAATACAAAAGCTTTAAATTTATACTGAAATAATGTAGATTATTTTCTTCTCCTGTTTTATATATTAAAAAAAAATAATAATAATAAATAATCTCACCTTATCTGGTTCACCAAATCAAGGTATTTAAATTGTTTATTGACATAGCTGCAAGCAAAGGGTTAATGTTACCTCCTTTTCACCTAAAAAAAAAAAACTAAAAATTCTACAGGACTCGCTTTCATTAAAAAACAAATTGAGTTTATAAACCAAATAATTTTAAGAATTATTTATATGCTTATTAGATTACTCCTACTAGCAACTGCTCTCCTGCACTGCTTTCCTTTGAACAATCCAAATATTTTATTGACTTTATTAAATATGTTTTACTAAATACAATTTGTTCACTTACAGAATATACTAAATGCTTTAAGAAGAGCAACAAAAGGACGGACGTCTATTTGCATAGCACATAGGCTATCAACAGTAATGGATTCGGATGAAATTTTAGTATTAGACAAAGGTAGAGTGGTGGAACGTGGAACACACGATCAACTTATAGCAGATTCTCAAACATTATATTATCAGTTATGGAATATGCAACAGAGTGGAAATAATAAACAAGCGATTAAGATATAAACTCTAATAATTCTTTTTGACAGGGTTAACAACTATATGTTTACTTGTAAAAATACCATTGGTCTTTTACCCACACTGAAAGTAAGAGATCTATATTATAGAAAGATTTAATAAGGGTAAGAATTTTCCATAAGAAATTTAACAAATAGAATTTCTGCCCAACAGATTGTAGAATACAAACAAGGCAGATGATGTTGTTTTAATAACTCCATGCTTAGAGGAGTTTCAGTGTGTATATAATTTTATTTTTAAGAGTAAATTATCAATTTAGATTTATAATGGACAACGTGAAATATATATATATATATATATATATATATATATATAAATTTATTACCTTTAAGATTGCAGTTTAGTATCAAAATTTAATAATGATTTAAATAGTTTGAGTATATAATTACAAAAAATCTGTACCATTGATAACTCTTAACTGGATTGAAATTTAATTGAACAAATTATTTTTAAAAAGTAAATTAACAAAAGGCATTTAAACATTTTTATTATTTTAACAATTTATGGGTAATTTAAAATAATATTTTAATTTTTAACAACTCATGACAAGTTGTCATGTAAAGTCACTAAAGTATATCCCACAAAAGTAGCAATCACTACTTAGAGAACTTGTTATGTAAAATTATATACCTATTTTAAGTTCTGTACCAACAGACTCAACCAATATATAATTAGCATGGATACACAGTATAGGAGTTCGTTTAGTCACAACATATATTACATTTCATTCAGAACGTTGCTGGTAAGGAGTTGTTTTCTTTTTCAAAATAACAATATTTCAATTGACGCCTATGTAATTCAGACATCAGTGATTTTAATTTTTCGGTGTGTTTAACAAGATTGTTTTCAAAACAATTTAGATATAACGGGTCTGTCAAGCAGTTTGCATGCACAACACATTTAAGACAGTATGTAATCCAAACACTTGATATAATTAACGACTGATCCATTGTTTTGCTTTTAAAATAAAAATTATCCTTAAGATTTGAAATTAATATGAGAAAAACTACAAATAAAAAACTACAAAAATATAAAATATGTAGTACGTGTATGCAATAATGTAAAATGATTATCGAGTCGTATTTCATTAGCCTTTAAAAGAAAGTTATTAATCACCTACTACTAATATGCTAAGCAAACTTGTCATGGCTACTGGAACTTGCACACTGTGTTGCTTTCTTAATTAGACATTGGATGAATCAGTTTCAGTAAATTGTATAGGACTTGAATAGATGATCCAGTTTCTTGTAAATGTAGGAAAAGACTCTAACAGGACAACTTCATTTTTCAGTATTTTTATTTACTTGCCAACATTTAAATAATAGTTAGGTCAAGGACAAAATGATCTTTTTAAGGCAATAAATTAAAAGATTGTCACAGATTAAAAACATTTTACCAACTTTAGCATGTAAATAAATATTTGGAGAAAAAAAGTTGCCTTCTGCTATTCTTTAGTAGAATTTCCAATATTTAATCATATTGAGGACAATATTTAATTGCGTACACATATTACTATATATATTTATTTATTTTACGTATAATCTTTAGTATATTATGTGGAACATCTTATTTTTTACAGTATTATGATTTTTATTTCATTTTGTGATACATTTTGTATAGTGAAAAACTAGTCTTCTATGCCCAAAATTAATTATGATTAAATACTTTCCTTTAAAAAAAAAGTAAGTAGTATTTCAGTGTAAAATACAAAAACTTTCAAGAAGTGTACAGTTCTTTAATTCACAGTATATATATTCATGTGTAGGCAGTAATTTTACCTACAATATTATTTTTATTGTAAGAACCATTTCTTGTAAAGTAAATTCACTTTGTATATAAACAATATTTTTAATCATGTACAATAATCGTAAATTCTACAGGATACATGAACAAATAAAATGAAAATGTTACCTATAAATGATATTGTGTTATTTTTCTGGAATAAATGCTTAAGTAGTTATGTGAGTATATATATTTTATATGCCTTTAACTTTTTCCGGAGTAAATTATTGTTTATTATTATTTCTCAGGATTATGTTTTTGGAATTATTTTAATATTTTTATTTATGTCACAACTTACTTTCTTTGAATTTTAGAAACTTTACATTATAAAGAAATCATTGCATCACATTTGGACATATTGTGTTTCTGCTTGTGCATGTGATTGTGTTGAATGGTTGCCATGTCTTTGAATAAATCTCTTGTTTTGAACAAGACCAGCCCAGCTCTTTGTGTACTTCAAGATAGTTTATTTACATTTGTTGATTCCATCTTCACGTGAGCTACTAGTAATCACTAAACACTTTTTAAATGTTTTAAACTTGCCTATAATAGCACTTACTTTGCTTGTTGAGGACGGCCGTTTCGGGAGATGTGTCCCTTTGTCAACTCAGACCGTAACTGATCTCCAGGAGATCTAGTAGCTCACGTGAAGATGGAATCAACAAATGTTAATATTGCAAGCCGAGCATCAACCATCCATCGATACCGTAACGTACATCTCCTTGGAGATCAGTTACGGTCTGAGTTGACAAAGGGACACATCCCCCGAAACGGCCGTCCTCAACAAGCAAAGTAAGTGCTACTATAGGCAAGTTTAAAACATTTAAAAAGTGTTTAGTGAGAGTTTATTTGATTTGTTATGCACAAGATTATATGCTTGTGCTTTATAAGGGATATTTATTGACCTGTCAGACGGTTAAACATAATAGATCACTTCAGCAGTTTTTATGTCAACTGGAGTGAGACACTCAGTATAGACTTTACTCAGTTTGGTCTGTAGTGTAAATATTTTTATAATTAGTGTATTCTTGTGTACATACGAAATGAACAGTAATAATGGGAGCCTAGGATCTAAAGCAAATTTTAAACCATAAGTAACTTTAAATTGGCTTTTATTAATCATCATTACACATAATAACCAATTAGCAAATAATAAATTAACTAAGGTAAACAATAATGAATACAAATATTGCACTCATATAAAAAATATAATATTTAGTGCTTTATAAATGAGAATATTTTTATAGTGAAATACAACTAAATTGACGCTAGGAATTAATTTGTACTTGCTAGGGTCTGCGGCGCGCATAAGTTTTATAAATATTCTATGCCTAAATTTATTGCTCATTCAAATTAGAGTGTTTAACATGGACAAGTATCATGATAACAGAAAATGGTCATCATAGACACGAAAAAAAGCTGGACTGATTTGAATGAAAGGGTATTTCCCAAGTTTTATAATTCAAATTTTTGGTTAATTCGAATGTTTTCGTAGGTTCCTTTACCTGCGAATTATACAAGTACTACTGTATTAAATATCATAAATATATATAAATGGATGAATGAACATAGTTATAAGCCAGAGTATGGAGAAAAAACACTTTTACAGTTTCTCTAACTATTTTTAGTGATTAATTATTATCATAAATAGTTGAAGAAACAAACCAGTATGAGAGACAAAACTAAAATTAGCAAACTTCCTCAGGAAAGTCTGTGTATGTGGTGGCCCTAGTGTCATATAATTTCTGAATTTAAGGCTTTTCTGGGCGTTCTTTTAAATATAAGAGGCATGAACTGAGTGATTATTTGTCAAGCAGGTGGATTGATTACCAACCTCTCTTTAAGGACATATTTAGTAAGGACAGGTTTCTATAGATGTTTTTGACATTCTACTACATTTACTACCCAGTAGACCAGGTAACAGATGTGCAAAAAAAGTAAGTGTAGATGTGGTTACCAAAGAAGAATTTACCTTAAGGTAAAGAATAAGGATAAACCTATTAAATGGGGTTTACAAATCAAGTTCATTGTAGCAATGTGGAATGGTGCCATACTTTGGTAAAATTATAGACCTTATGACAGAATGTGACTAGTTGTATAGTTCTGAACCTCAAAGACCTATTCAAATACAAAAGGAATACATATGTTTACTGTCAGATTTTATATAAATCTCAACCTTGCAGAAGCTCTCTTTGAAATTAAAATTCACTTAACAAGCACTATTATATCATACCAGACCAGGTTAGGCAGCCAAAAATCCCCTTCTAGATCAAATTAGGTCAAAGAAGGAAACAAAACTGCTAAATTGAAACTAAAAAAAGGTTAAAACTAATAAATAAAAATGTTTAAAAGAAAGAAGGCAAGTATTCTTTTCTTTTATGACAAAATTCAAAGTTGGTAGTTATATTGAATATGTTGAACAATAACACAAACCAGACCATCTATTCAGAACAGCCTTTAGAAAAAGGGGTCATTAAAAGAGGCTGAAAACAGACAATTATTTGTAAATATAACATCTGTGGGTGATATTGAGCTTCCTGATCAGTACATATCCTATTCATTAATTAGAAAATCACTAAAGTGGAGTAAAGTTTTTTTGGCTCCACAAAACAATGTTGTGGTGGAAAACAAAGTAGAAACAACATTTGTAAACTCTTTTATGTTGCACAATTGAAATCAAGGAAACAAAAAAGTGCACCAAAGACAAGTCGTAATATGTTGAAAAAAGAATTGGTAGATTGTGTGAGAAACGCACAAAAACAAGGAAGACCCTCAAGTGTAAAAGAAGTAAAAAATTGAATGCGAGTGCATGTACTTTGTACCCTTTAGAAGGTGGAAACACAAAAGACTGTTCCACATATAGTGATAGAAACAAAGTGGCAAAGACAAAAAAAAAACGTAGTAAATTTTACAGCAAAAATTGTTTTTACCATCCAGGTCTACATATGTGAATACTATCAAATGGTTTGAAAGCTATCATTCAGTAAAAAAATTAAAAGAAAGAAAATGACATAAAATATTTCATGACTTAGTATAGCACTGCCTTATATGATGTTTCTGTAAAATTTTAATAATTTTATTGATTAAAAATGTACTAATAAAACTATACTATTATAAACATATTTTTACCAAACTATTGCTTTAAATTATTAAAAATAATGAATTGATTCTATCTTCAATTTGAGCTAGTTTTATACTAAAACTAACATATTGATATCCCACACTTTCTGTAGTAGCACTTACGTTTTTGTATAATAAAAAAAGCTCTTTTGAAAATTATATAACAAACCAACACTAATATCACTATTAAAAATTCTTCAAACTACTTTCACCATAAATAACTAGCTACTTACAATACCATGATCTATCACCTATTAAAACACCCTTAGGAAAACAAACACTCCCAAGAATTCATCACTATCAAACGTATAGTATAAAACAATGGATACAACATAACAATGATTAATAATAAACAAAATAATTATCTAAAAAATAAACTTAAGCCTTAAAAATCAACTTGACAAACCCACAAAATATACAACCCTACCATACAGATCATCCAACACTTAAACACATTTTGTAAATATAATTATGAAAAAGCTTTCATCACACACAATACCCTCAACAAACAATTTAAAGCCAACATCACACACAAAGACATTTACAGCTCTGCTGGTATAGAGAAAGTAACTTGTAGTTTGTGTCCCAGTTCCTACAAAGACCAAATATTAAGGTTATTTTACACACACTAGCAAGAACCCATAAAACCACTCGCAAACAAAAACATTCAATTAAACTTTCCTGAACATTACATAACATCAAACTTACAAATTCTACTCAAACAAAACCAAAATCACAAACACCACTGTATAACTGAACAGTACAAAATATACAAACATTTCAAGCTACACCAATATTGCTGACAACCTTACCACGGTGAGGAAATCCCATGTACCAAGCTAATAATCTCTGTCTATGTAGAATCAGAAGATAATGAAATGAAACTGTAAGGTAAGTGTTGTGCAAGAGCGGGAGGAAATAACCTGGCAAGAAAGAAATCTTGCCATGAAAACCCTACAGTAAATCTGTTGGGCTAGCTGCGACCCTCAGAATGTACATCTGTATCACCTGTAGCAAAATTACAAAGCATTTAATTATTCAGTGCTATTTAAATATTTACATTTTGAAGAGTGAGATGGTCAAGCAGCCATCTGTGCTTGTCGTGTGTAATGCCATTTCCATGACGTATTCTTTCGAGAACCCCTTTTGGAAATGCACAACCCGACCATGTTTGAAGAAGGTTGGTTTGCAGCTTGATTCCTGGTTTGAAGGTAGTTGCATACCATTTGTGACCACTGTTCGTTTTATGTACAGCTGGGTGTAAGAGCTGACATTAGTGAAGTGGTGTGAACGAGAGTTGAACATGTCGCCAAAAACTGTAGTTGACTGGAATAATTATATGCTTACCACAACGGTGTGTGTTTGGCGGTCTGTGTAAGGAAACAAAGGAGAGATTTTTGGTTAAAGTACTTTACCGCGAAGCAAAGACTGTAATGGAGCACATTTACCTACACATTAAACCAGGTAGCACTATCATGTCAGATAGATGGAAGGCGTACAAAACACTTGAATTGGAGGACGCTGGTTTTACACATTAAACCATAAATACAATTTCGTGGACCTGGAGACCAGTGCCAATACACAGCAAGTTAAAAGGATGTGTGAGGGTCAGCAAAATGGCGAAAGAAAAGACACCCTGGTACATTCCGGCAGCACCTTGAATCATATCTGGCTGAGTATATGTGGCAGTCGGCAGTGGCCGCAAGTCGTTCGACACATTTCTGGCCAACATCGTCCAGTTTTGCTCATACCATTGAAGCAGCAAACCAATCTTAAGTATTGTAACTTTGTATTTTGTTCATTGTTTTTCAGTTTGGTTATGTTAGTTTTTCTTCATTTGCCTTATTTTTTAAAATAATAGAGTGTGGTCGGTTTAATCCCAAAGTACCAGAGCTACATAATAAAATAGTAATAGATTTGATTGTAATTTTATACCATACTGAATTCCTATGAATTATCTTGTTAGGATAAATTTGGTTATAAGAAATGTAAAGGTTTATTGTGTATATTTTCATTCAGTAATGTCCTACATTCCCTATAGGCCAGTAGGTCTGGTATAACACCAAAATACGGATAAATTTAATAATTTTTCTTTTATTATTATTGATTGCAGTATTGAGAATAGTAATAAATTATTATGTGCACAAAATATTGTTTTTGATTAATATTTTTTATAAAAAATAATATTAATCACACTTGTGTAGACTACCTAAATACTACTTAATATATGTCGGTAAGACAATTATTCAGTGCGTATTGAAATAACTGGTTAGTTATATTATAATTATAAAGTTACGAATTACATAGGTAGTTAAATAAATGCGTTAACAAGTATTTCTATATACGCAAATAGATATAAAACAAACACGAAGACTGAAGAATTCCTTTCAAATTAAAATTGTCATATCAGCCTTCCGTCCACAGCTGAGGCGGAATTGCCATATGGTATATTACAGCCTTGTTGTAGAGTCAACCCAGATTTAAGTCAACATGTAGATTTTTCAATTTATTGCTTCTAGAGACCTTTTAATTTATAGTTTTTTAGGATGTACTATTATTATTTTAAAGATATTTTATATTATCCTACAAATGTTCCTCATGCTCACGATTTCTCATCTTGGTTTTGTGGCAGTTATTTCGTATTATCTATAAATGTAAGTATACTCTCTCGTTATGCATCACGTCTTAGGAAGACTCCGAAAGTAATTTTAACATATGGCATTGCTTTTCTATGCGTTTTAAATGTTTTTTCAAGAAAACATTGTTCTTCTGAGTGAGGTACGTATGATTTATTTTCGTTAAAAAATTGTACTCTAAATTAATATAGTTTTCTAAACACTCCTTCTCTTCTGGAATATTTGAAAACTTTGTAATCTAAATAAATAAATATTTTTGGGTTAATTTGCTCTTTATTGCCAACAAAGTGAATAGTTTTTAACCTTATATGTATTTTTAAAAAATAAGCTACAACCTTGTTATCTATATTTTTCAGTTTTCGGGAAATAGATTGAGGCGTAAACATGGATAAACTTACAATACATGGATTAGTAAAAAAAAAAATTTCTAAATAAATATGTTTCCTTCAAATACCCACATATCCTATCTAGTGGTGATCTATTGAACTACAGGGAAATAGTTCCAAAGTAATAGCGCTGTGTGTCTGGTTAGAAAAAAATAAAACGTGGTGTTACACAAAATGTAACACTGTGAAACAATGGACAAAAATTTGGTGTTACATTTTCTGTAACACTATGCTGCAAAAAGTTAAAGTATAAAATAAATTATTTAGAAAAAGCATAGTTTGGAATCATTTATCACTAATCCACTATATAAAAAATCAATCGTAAATTTATTATTAAATCCGTCAATTTATAATGTATAATCAGTGGTCCAGTTCACAGATGAAATGTGTGCTTTACAGAAATAAGTTTCTAAAATTATTACAATATTTAAATATTTATTTCATAAAAATTTGAAGCATGGGAAGACACTATAATTATATTATTTTATGGGGATTTATATTTGTGGAAAGTTTATATATTGCAAACTGAGTCTGTTATGTTCATTTTTTATATCAACATTGATAATCATTTGAGTTTATGTGGCTGTGGTAATAATTGTACTGTCTAGGTGTTTGTTTATCTATTCAAGTATTCCAAACATTGCAGGGGTTAAAATAGATAATCGTTAGAATATTAAATATTTTTTAATAATAATGAGGTAAAGTTATTAATAGTTTATTCAGATATTTATTTCTAAAAGATATTTCTATATTTTAGATATATCGATATTCAGATATATTACATACAGCGTTATTCAGGTTTTCTGTTTAACAATTGTTTGAGTTTAAACATTATACTTTCATTATTTTGTTTGTATGTTATAAAAATTAGCCTCACTTATTTTGTGAAGGAAAACAGTAGCAAATGTTTAGTTAAGAGTGTAGATTCAACATACCATATATTTTACATTAATGTTAAAGGAAACACGTAAAGGTAAATACAGTTTTTTTTAAAGCACTAACCTAGCTATGCATTCTGTAGCCAATAAAACATTTCACTTTAATTGAATAAGAACAGCCTAAATTTAAAGTTTATGTACACTGTAAAATATTACTTTATGAACTATATTTATTAGTTAATTTTTTAAAATTAGTTTTTTGTGATAATTATAAAAATTCTGACATTTCTACCTTTCTATGGATCAATTTGAAAGAATATTATTCATTATAATAGGGCTTTTGTAGAGTTTCACTATTCTAGACACATATAGAAAGTAGCTTTGGATTTAAAAAATCTCATTTATGGTTTTCATTATTGGGATTTGTACTAGTCATCTTTAAGGGTTGCTATCAGGGTTTTTATAATTTTAATAATTAAAGTTTACATTTTGTGTGAACATAATTTGAGGTAAGTATGAATTATCTCAAAACTTTCACTTATAATTTGTTAAATAAATACTCATTTATGTGCTATGAGAAGAAAATAGAAATATCATATGTAATTAAATCAGCATACCTTAAAACAATGCACATCTTGAAAATGTCAGTAAATAGTGGTTTTTTGCCATGTGGTAATACAAACGTATTTTTAAAAAAATCTAAAGATGTATAGCACAAACACTGTAAATTCCTTTTTTCAGGTAAATATTTGTAGCAGATCTGCCTTTACCTGCTAATTTTTCAGTAAAAATGGAGAGATCTACGTCTGTTTTAAGAGTACTAACTGATATATCTGAGGTGAAACCTATACCTAACGACCATAAAAGGTATACTTACTGTTTTATTATTGAATCCATTATATTTATTACTAATGATAAAACTATATATATTAGGAAAGCTAGTGGGAAAAAGCTGAAAACATCATTTCAGTAGTACTAGGCCTGGATGAATCTCTCTATGAACCTGTAATACAGTAGGTCTACATCAGGTATTCAATCCTGTCCATGCATTATATAATTCTTTTTTTTTATCGTACTATATATTTCAAAGGAATCATTTGTTATTTCAAAACTTTCTTCTTGCAGTGCTTCTAGCTGGGAGTCTATGTTGATATTTAATGGGTCAGTTGATATCTATATATTCTCGTTACAACTGAATTGTTTGTGGATTTTTAAGATTTTTTAAAGATAGTTAATTTAAGTCATGTACAATGTAAATTTATTTTGGTAAATTGTTTACTAAAATTTTAACTGAGAATTTTTAAAATTTTCAGTTGGTCTTGAGCCCCCTGGCTTGTCATCATGCCCCAGCTCACCCCCCAGTTTGGAAACCTAAAGTTTAGATAATGAATATTTGATGCTACTCGCATATTGGATGTGGAGATGTATAATTTTTTTGGGTTAAATCGATTAGATGGGAATGAGAAATAAATACCTAGTCTGTTTTTATTTTACACAAAACGATAGAATCGGCCTAAAAATGATAGAACTTACCGCACAAAGCAGTGTAGTGCTAATAGTGCTTTGTTAATGTTGATTTTTTTAAAATTTGTAATTTTTTGGGAGTCAACAGCAAGTTTAATTAGATTTCAAGCGATTTTCCAAGTTACTACGTGAAACAAATTAGGCCAAAACTTAATGTTCTAGGTGTGCATAGGAGGGGGAGTAACTATTTTCCAAAATTTTTAATTTTTGGGGTGTGAGTAGAAGTTTTAGTAATTTTTTTCATATTCTTGATGACTTTCTGCATTGCTTGGTATAATGTTTTTGGGTTAAATCAATTAGGTGGGAATGGGAAATAAATACCTAGTCTGTTTTTATTTTACACAAAACACAAGTTTATGCCAAGACTAGCACAGCATGCAGATTTACAAATCTTCTCTGACAATTGCTAGCCTCATGCTGAAGGAATAAATTGAGAAAAGTAGAAGGTCCTGTTCTGGGTCATCTACGTGGAGTTTCAGTAGTTCTCTAAGCAGATCCGCACAGTCAGGAGTGTGTTTAGTCATTACATTAGTAAATAAATTATGTTATAGCAACTTATTTGTAAAAATTTGTAAACTTCTATAACGTAATTTTATTTAACATAATATTTTAACCTAAATGTATAAAATATAACATCAGGTGAATTAATATATGGTTAAGATATTAAAGCAGCCTGTTTTGTAAGTGGCTATAACATAATTTACTTACTGTATTTAACTTATTTTTCTGAAATGATTTATTTTTATAAAATACAAAATACGGTGTCTTAATATAAACAAAGATAATAAAACAAGTTATTTATTTGTTGTATACTGTACAAGTACACACATACAAGAACTAAAAAATTACTTACATAAACATTGAATACTTAACCCTACAACTGGCAATCGCCGCATGAGACGGCGACAGACGCTTTACGTGGAGTGGCATCGCTGTCTTACACGGCGACCGAACAGTTGCTTTATAATCGATGTTTTTCTCGGCATCTAATAATCAGTTTGCGTAGTACATTACTCAGTTAGATTCAAAAGGATGTGGACTTTCATTTTATGTTCACCCAGAATATTTTTACCTCTATGGCCTTGCTAAATATCTCCCGACAGACAGCTGTGAGCTGACGTAGTGTTTACGTTTTTGACGTATATGCTCCCGCCTTTGTTGCTTGTTGTGCACTAAGGCTATGTCGATCTGTTTTATTGTAATATAATCATAGACAACTTACTTTCAAGGGATATTAGGAAACTATTATAATTTGATAGTAATGATGCTGATAGTATAATACTTTTTTGACAGGAACTGTCAATAAAAATACTAAAGATCTGCCTGTAAATGTAAAGAATGTGAATTTAGGAATTGAAAAAAGTGTTTATTACTGGTATAGGCCTAAAAGAAGCAAAGTTTTATTGGTCAAATATAAACAGAAGAAAAGCTGTAAACCAGTTTACTTGATTAGTACCGGTTGTCATGCTGAGGATAAGATGATAAGAAGCAAGCATGGTCTTCAGGCAGTGAAACCCATCATGATTGACAGATATAATCACAATATGGGAGGGGTAGACAATAGTGACAAGTCCATCTATCATTTGTCTGTAAGTAGGCCTACCAAAAAATACTGGAAGCGAATATTTGCTTGTTGAAGAAGATCAGCAAGATGAAGACAACCTGGATGATGCTGGTAGTAAACATTTCTTGTAGCACTTACCCGTATGCAAATACCGTGTTTGTGCAATTTGTGTAGATAAAAAAGATGTAAAGTGGGTCAAAAGTGTATACTGGTGCCCTGGATGCAATGTAGGAATCCACCCAATTTGTTACAAAACACTGAAGCACTTTTATAGGCCTACTAAGTCTGTAAAAAAAGGAAAGTCTCTGAATCCGAGGAATCCGACTAAACTGACCGTTTTTCGGCGTTGTTTTATATATATGTTTGTGAATATAACTTTTTACCCGTTAGAAATAAGTGTACATATGACTGGAACCTTTTTTTCTACATTAATTTAGCTTTATTTTGTATATGTTAAGTTGTGAGTATTCTTTTGTGATTCTTAGTGATAAACTGTCAAAAACTAAAATGTGTGCTTTCAAAATATGAATTTTTTTTTCTGGAGCTGTAACCATGGAAATATAATGTTGAGTCACATATTTCCTTATGATAGTTTTATTCTGTGCATTTTTGTGATTAATTTGATATATTATACAACACTATAATTATTTAACTTTTTTTTGACATATTTAAAAAAAAAACCCTCTACCTTGGGGTAAAAACACTGCGCCACTACAGGATTTTTGACTGCCAGTTGTAGGGTTAATAGAAATACTGTAATGTGTCATTCTTGGAAAAAATCAGTACATTTTGTTGCTGTTTACATTGAAGAGAGTTTTTTTTTTTAAATTCTCCATTTTTGCATGTTATCACCTCCAATGGCTTCAAATCTTGTTGTTGTTCAAAATATTGGAATAATATTTCTGCTGCTTTTGTTGCTACATCTGCATTTTCAGTACTGTTGTTGGATTCTCAGTCATTGTTATTGCCATTACCAATTATTTCCTCATCTATAAACATTTCGATTTCTTTGACCTTATAAGTCATGCATTTTTTTACATTCTCAAACTGAATTTAGGTCCCAAATAATAACTGTTGGTTCGATAAAATAACTTTATTTACAATTTCTATAATCTATGCATTTTATCAATAGTAGAAGAACAAATAAAAGCACTGGCTAACATAAATATTAGATCCTTGATTCGTACCTTCTCCATTTCCTCTAGGAGAGATACACTTTCATCATTATACTTCAGTAAAATATCAGAAAGAAACTTATATCAGTATCATCCTTTACAAATTCTAACTCCTTGGTCTATGTGTTATAATATGTCTATGTGTTATTGTCCAAGTTAGTAATAATTGGAGGCAAAAACATAACTTTTTACTATATTCAAAAAGTACTAACCTAATTGAAGGGAACCCTCTAATGACGGCATCGGTGAGATATAAAGCCTGTAACGGGATGGAATTATGACTGGAATGGGGTGGGTTATTTTGGTTGTGTGTCATGTTATGGTAAAGGCTGTTAGCTTCAAAATGGGTGTGATCATTTAATATGTTTTCTTTATCTGTTGTGTAGTGTTTGTATAACTTGTAGTTTTCTAAGGTTGTTAGTTTTTCACTTTGTTTAGATGTGTGTAGAATATTTAAAACATTTAGTATGTATGTTCCTGTGTGTTTGTTGCCTGTTTTTTAGGTGTTTTGCATAGCTGGATTTTGGGTTTGTTTGTTTTCTTTGGGTAATGTGTTCTTCGTACCGTGTACAGAATGACCTGCCGGATTGGCCGATGTAATAGCTGGGATAATCGTTGCAAGTTAATTTGTAAATACCTGATAGTTTGTATTTATCAGTTTGTTTTTGAAAAGGTTGTATGCGCTGTCTTAAAGTGTTTGTTGTTTTGTAGGATATTTGGTAATGGAGTTTTTTGATTGTTGAGGCTGTTTTCTGTGTATTTTTGTTGTGGTAGGTGAGGAATATGTATTTGTTGTTTTTTGTGTGGTTTGTCTGCGTGACAGTTTGATGGTGTTTATGTTTCATAATTTTTCAGTATTAAAGTCAGAGGAGGAGGGACGGAGCATTGTTTCAGGAGTTTCAGGTGGGACAGAGAAGGAATGCTTTCAGTAGTAAATTTTTAATCTTCAAGTGTACCTCAACTTTTGGGACAGTTTCCCATGAAATGCCAGTTACACAATCAATGTTTAAGTGATAGAGCCCCTGGTCACATGACTGACCCTGGTAGAGTCCTTCTGCTACATTTGTTAATTAATGAGTCTTATTTTCTAAACTCTAGTTTTGATAATATTGTTTTTATGATGCCGTAACTGTTGTGAAACACAGTAGCTCTATCAGAATCACTTTTGTTTGGATCATCCTGTAATAAAATAAGGGTAGTTAATCCGAGCTGCTTGATTTGAGGTTCATGCTAAAGAGACTTCTATTGTATGCTGTTAAATTTTATTATAGGAGGTAATATCTTTATTATTTCCCCCTTAAAAATATAATTAATAGTATCCTACAACCAACAAACATTTTTGTAATTAATTGAAACTTTGTCAACAGTGTTTATACATTTTTATATACCTGTTTACTTTATAACCGAAATAGTCAGGTTTTTGTTGAATTGTTTAAAAATTTTTGTTTACAATTTCCAACCGGATTGTCATTTTACTGAATCGATATAGCAGACTGCTTACTTGGTGTAATGACCACTATAATATTGTAGAAACAATAATAAATACCTCTAATAACTAATTAAGAGTTTTGTCTAACATAGCCTTAGTTTAGATTTTTTGGACTAGGTGACTGACAGACTTACCTTAGTAAGAGTCCACTCTATAGTCTTGAAATAGAAACACAAAAAAGCACTTAACCAATGATATATTTCAACCACACAGTGGTCTTTGTCAATCAAAGAGAAAACACAAAAAGAAAAATGAGAGAAGGAAATAAAATAAATATAAGTTGTAATCACAGATTGTGTAGAGTAGAAATCAGATGTCCTTAGTTTAAAAATACAAAATAAGTAAAAGGTGTGTTCTTTTAATTTTAAATAAACACAAGAAATTAATAAATTCCTACAAATTTTGTTTAACACTAATATTTTCCTTAATTGTAAATTTATTTGCCTTGAATATTTACGTTACATTTTTTGAATATTTCATTATTAATGTACTGAAACCATTTTACTAAAAAACTTTTCTATAATAAATTGCTTCACATAATTTGTTGTAGATCCTTTGTAGATGTTGCATTAGATTCAACCAATGGAGATGATTTCCAAGCTGTCCAAAGCACAACAAGACTACTACAAAAAAAGAATCAGTTACATCCTATTTTTGGTAAGGAATTTTATTAATATACATGTGTTATAATCAATACTAGTAGATAGCAGTGGAGGCTGGTGCTTAAAACCTAAGAGGATTGCAGACCTTAAAAGTATTAGTTTTTTTAAGGCAAAGAAATTGTAATCTTAAAAACTGGAAAGGCTGTTATAAGGAAAATTGATAGATACTTCTTCATACTTTGTGGTTATTCTATTGAAGGAAATATATAGAAACTAGGAGTGGAGAACACATGCATCTTATCTGATGGGGCCGATCTCCCGAGGCTGCAGCCTGTCTGCAACCAAAGGAGCCTTATGGCACTGCCTGGCTGTTTCAGTCCATTTTCTCCATTAGGTGTTCCAGATTTCCCTGCAATCTGGTTGAGCAAGCAGTCACACAGACACTGCAGCCTGTCTGCAACCAAAGGAGCCTTATGGCACTGCCTGGCTGTTTCAGTCCATTTTCTCCATTAGGTGTTCCAGATTTCCCTGCAATCTGGTTGAGCAAGCAGTCACACAGACACTGCAGCCTGTCTGCAACCAAAGGAGCCTTATGGCACTGCCTGGCTGTTTCAGTCCATTTTCTCCATTAGGTGTTCCAGATTTCCCTGCAATCTGGTTGAGCAAGCAGTCACACAGACACTGCAGCCTGTCTGCAACCAAAGGAGCCTTATGGCACTGCCTGGCTGTTTCAGTCCATTTTCTCCATTAGGTGTTCCAGATTTCCCTGCAATCTGGTTGAGCAAGCAGTCACACAGACACTGCAGCCTGTCTGCAACCAAAGGAGCCTTATGGCACTGCCTGGCTGTTTCAGTCCATTTTCTCCATTAGGTGTTCCAGATTTCCCTGCAATCTGGTTGAGCAAGCAGTCACACAGACACTGCAGCCTGTCTGCAACCAAAGGAGCCTTATGGCACTGCCTGGCTGTTTCAGTCCATTTTCTCCATTAGGTGTTCCAGATTTCCCTGCAATCTGGTTGAGCAAGCAGTCACACAGACACTGCAGCCTGTCTGCAACCAAAGGAGCCTTATGGCACTGCCTGGCTGTTTCAGTCCATTTTCTCCATTAGGTGTTCCAGATTTCCCTGCAATCTGGTTGAGCAAGCAGTCACACAGACACTGCAGCCTGTCTGCAACCAAAGGAGCCTTATGGCACTGCCTGGCTGTTTCAGTCCATTTTCTCCATTAGGTGTTCCAGATTTCCCTGCAATCTGGTTGAGCAAACAGACACTGCAGTTCTGTTTTTTAAAATTACTATTTATAATAATGGATCATATTATATAATGAATAATTGTACATTATTGTAATGAATAACAATGTACATAATAAATAAATTTATTATTTTTATGCTATTGATCTCTGGTTTGGGGGTTGCGGAATCGTGCAACCTGCTCATGAGCAGCCACTGGTAGGTAGATGCTGAGGTTTGCCAAACATTACTAAATGGTCTTTTCTGCTCAACTTTTCTAAGATGTTATATGGTAAAAATCCCTATCTTATTTTTATAAGTTCTCCTTTAAAATGATAGTTATATTCTAAGGAAAAAATATAATCTATAGGTTTATCTATAGATTAATCTAAAGATTAATCTTAATATTTTAAAAAAAATTGTTTATTCTTGAAATTTGTTTAAACTTGAACTTAATATTTTGTCAGTATTTTAATATAAGATTTTTGGGAAAAATTTTAATAAAAAAATTTATGATCAATAATTTGGTTTGTTTTCCCTAACAAAATGTATTATCGTGACATGAATTCTCATATTGCAATCTATTCTATATCACAATGGTTAATCAAACATTAATTGGGTAGACAGAAAAACCTATGTACAAAGAGCTAGGACTTAATGTTATGTGTTAACTCCTTTAAGTCAATTAGCGGAACAAATTAAATTGAGAGTGGTAAAAATACTTCCCAAATTCTATTTTGGTGTTTATAGTTTGTGTTTTATTAATTTAAATTTGTTCGAAATAATGGGAGTTTTTTGATGAATTAGCTTGAAAATGTATATCATCAGTGGTAAATTGTAAATTGTGTTGGTATTTAGAGACATCTATTTGTGTTTACAGTGAATTATAAAGTACACATTTTATGAGATTATCAATGATTTTGAAACATATGAATAACTTTTCCAAAAGTTGTAGTAATCTCAGAAAAAGCATGTAGTTTCAAACAGATCTATTTAAAAAATTAGCTTTTAAGAAAAGGATAGTAATCTAGGAACTTTTTAAATCTTGCGCAAAGAAACTAAGTGATTTTCTTGTTTTTTCTTCAGCTGAAAACCATCCTTATCGTGCCACAAGTCATTATGGAGCTCGAGTATACAACAGCTCTAGAGTTAAAGTAAGCGACTTCTCTCAAAGGATAATGTCGGCTAAGCTGTTGCGAGTTAAAGAGTTACGCAATCAACTAGCTGTATCACAACATCAGATGAATGTATGTAACAAAACCTGTTTTTAAATATAGAGTTTAATATTTCTGTTTTTATTTAAAAATATATTTTATAGAATAGTTATAGTAATTAAGTAAAAGAATTCTAATAATTTATCACGATGATGTCCCCCACAAGTGACTTTCCATAATACTCTCTTATAAAGATTTCGTCTCTTTACGTGAGGTTGATGGAAAATTGACAATTAATTTTAAAAAAGGTTATGTGGTGAGTTTGTAATATCTAATTATACCTGTCTTACCAAATAGTTTATGTTTTAAAATCATTTATCTTATCACAGCATCTGTGTCTTAGCCTCCTTCTATAATAAATTTGGTGTTATGTAACATTTAAGTAGTTCTCTCTTGAATTTTGTTGTCTATTATGTTCGGTGAAACTTAATCAATCACTTTAACATTGGTTTATGACTATCCAAACTTTAAATGTGTAAAAACTTACTGAGACAAAACGATTTTGATCGTTCTGTGGCGATCTTTATCAGTGTCTAAATTTTCTACTTGGAGTTGTTAGGTAAGGCGGTGATGGTTTTAAAGGCAGGTTTAACTGACTGAAACCAACCGATCCTTAAACTTCCTCGACTTCATCATAACAAAAAGCCACACACAAAAACACAGCTTCAACATTCATAGGAAACCAACAACACCTCAAACCACCCTATCCAACACAAACACGCTGCCTTTAGATCCATGCTCTATAGACTTAAAAAAGCACCAATGATCACAGAAAACATAAACAAAGAACTAGGCACCATTAAATATTTAGCATACACAAATGGATACAACACCACAATAATAGACAAACTATGGCACAGTATACAAAAAAAAAAAAAAACACTAAAATTAACACTACAGGGAGGGAACATAAATACATCACAATACCATACATAAACAGAACATCAAATAAAATAGCCCACACATTTAAAAAAACAGGATACAAAACTAATAACAAACTACAATACAAAATACAACACGGCACCAACAACAAAGATAAAATACAAGCACCTGGCTTATACAAATTAAACTGTACAAACTGCAACAAATTTTACATTGGACAAACTGGTCACAACTTCCAACAAAGAGTCAAGAAACACACAAAATCACTCAAACAGAACACCAACTCAGTATTCTCCAGTCACCTAAAAGAAACAGGACATAAATACACAGACATTTACCATAACCTAGAAATTTACACATCAACAAAAAAGAACCACATCTCAACACACTAGAACAATATGAAATTTACAATCACACAAAACACAAAATACAGACATATTATATGAACAAACCTTATACAAATCACATACAGGTATACTTTTTGATACTATCAAAAATCTCCCTTTAAAACCGTTACAGCTTAACCTAACAACAACTCCAAGCAGAAAATTTAAACACTGATGAAGATCGCCACGGAATGATCGAAAACGTTCTGTCTCAGTAAGTTTTTACAAATTTATAAAATTGAAGTTTGGATATTCATAGACTAATGTAAAAGGGATTGATTAAATAGTTCCTAAAATTATTAAATTAAAAGACAACTGTAAAAATGACTTCTGTAAAACGTCTCTCATCCAATTAAAAAACATACAATGAACAATATCAGAGAAACAGGCAATTTACATTGTGTGTACAAGGATACATTAGGTTGATAGAGGAGGGACTTTAAATGGATTCCAATATTTAGTTAGTTTTTGACAATGTATCTGTTTCGTAGGTTAAAAAATCGACTATTACATGTCTTATGTTTTTATATGTAGCTGTATTTTGTGTTTCTATTGCTTTAATTTATGTCTTGAGAATGGCCATAAGATTCTGTGAATGTAATATTGGTATATATGCGAGTTAACTTTCGAGGACTTTAATTATGTGTCCTCATTTTCAAGCATTAATTGAGACTAAGTGCTCTAGTAGATTGCCAGATGTGTAGGATTTCCGTTGTTACGTAATATACTGGTATTGTAATATTTTCAGATTCACTGCACTGTAGGAAAGTTTTTAGTTGGTCTTGGAGTTAATTTTGTCTATCAAGTTAAATAATTTATTGTTTTTTATTTTATTTTTATTTGTTTGTTTATGATATTATTTTTGTGTTTATAAATTTGTAGCAGTTCCTAGATTGTCATTTTGTGGTCTTTTTTTAATTAGATGTATGTTTGCTAATGTTGAGAATGTTTGGTTTGAGGTACTCCTTGAAGTGCTCTTTATATCTGTTTTTTAATTTCTTTTTTGTTTGGCCAATGTATAATTTGTTATAGTCTGGGGAATTCAATTTGGCAAAAACCACTACTTACTGATATTTTTGAGCAGGCGAGTTTCACACTAGGTCAGTGCATTGTACAATGCTGTGAGTCATGGACAAGAATGTTGCTTAGGTGTTGTCATTCAACACGTTCAGCACGGCTAGCTTATCGGCATGCTCTTGGTTCTCTTACGAGGCACTGTGAGCATGCCGGTGCGCTCCTTGCTTCCCTTCTGAGAGATGGTGAGCGCACCGGCACGCTCACTCCCAGTCTAATTAAAGTTCTCTAGTATCGATAAGTGTTTGTATAAAGGTTTGATTTTTACGTCAGTGCTTCAGAAGAGTTTGGAGAACATTGTACCTGAGTCGTTTTTAAATCCCACCATCCCAAGTTAACATTTGATGCTTCAACTGAAAAAATGCTTTAGGGAGTTTTATGAACAGATTTAATTTGGTTACACTTTTATATTTTAATGTTTTTTAAAAATTTGAACCACTTAACACGGCAAAATATCCGATAAAAACAACGATCATAAAAATAAACTAAGCTCACTGAAGTAACGCAAAAATAAACAATAACTTTCCTATTAGAGTGAATGAACCTACTCGAGGTGGGAACAGACTACTGTAAATATGAGTCATTGACAAAATGCTTGGACGCTCGAAAACCTAATGTGTCATCATAAGATTGTAGTAAACAAATGTCAGCTAATTTCGCCTATAAATAATCTCGGTCGTGACATATGCATTATCTATATCTGCGTTTACATTATTGATCTCTATCGCTTTGTGAAACAAGTGATATAAACAGAAACAAACATTCCGAGTTAAAAGTTGAGTGGTTAATTTTAGTATGTAGTATATTTAAGTAGTAGGTACTTTAGATTTTTATGTAAATTATCTTTTTTTCTCTGTCTTTTTTATTGAGTTTCATTATTTGTCATACAGTATCTTATCATTTGTATTTCTCTTTTTAATTGTGACCCGATAAATAAAACAATATTTTAATGTCTAATACACTTTTATGATGTCCCCAATAAACCTGTATATGTAAGAAATAAAATTATTGAGATGAAAACAACGGGCATGATAATTAGATGCTACGACAAGCTGTGCAATGAACATAGCCGCACTGCCGTCATAAGTAGAAGTTAACGAAAACACAGACATGTCAAGACTGTTGCTTAGCCACACATGCCATTAAAAGTGACATTCAAACATCACATATATGTAATGAAATGTTTTGAGTTAAATTACCATATTTAATCATGTATGTTACAGGTTTTTTCTAAATTATAAAATAGTGGTTTGTATGACAAATGAGGATTTAAAAAATGGATTCACTAGGATTCTCTTGCACATGTACCTGCCTGCTGATCTAGTGCTTAGGCGATCATGTGAGAAGACAGCTACAAAAGTGTATATATTTTTATATTATTCAAATGTTATAATACATTTATAATATTTATATTTTTCTTCAAAGTATTCAGTTGAGTTGAAGTTTTTAATTAATTAGGAAATGATATAAACCTGTCCTGGTTTTAAATTTTCAATTCAAACCCAAACTCTCAAATGGTAGGTTTTTCTATTTGGTCTATTACATCACATTTTTTATTCTGTTGAAACTATCTTAGTGTTTGGAACCAGTCTGAATAGGCAAGGTAGATGAGAGTTGGGGGGGGGGTGAATTTTGGTAGCTTGCTTGGTAAATTTTGTATTTAATCTAAATAGAAAGTTGTTTTTGGCAAATATGATAACCTTTATAAACATCAATAAGTAAAATAGGATGAAAATTTTTTCACTGTTTTTAGGAATGTTTATTTGTAAATTCGTGTTTTTACATTACTTCTTCAAGGATAAATGCTTTATATATTAATTTTTAAAACATTATAAAGAAATATTCTTCTCTTATTATTAACAAGTGATATTTTTGTAAGAGATATGCTGTTTTGTTCCGGAAACAAATAATTTTTAAAGATTTTGTAAGAACTTAGTAGTAAAGAGATTATAAATCAAATAACATTGTTCAAGATTGTTGTAAATTTGTTGTTAAAACGATATATTACTATTCAATATTTGTTTGAAATGTCATTACATTTAAAAAAATAATAACTCTCTTGTGAAAGGAATTGGTGAATGAGAATCGCTTGCTCAAGACAATGCAGAAAAGGCAGGAAGCAGCGTTACGGAAATATGAAGGTACTGAAGCTCGTTTGCCTCAACTTATACAATCACATAATGAAGAAGTTCGTATTCTTACATCTAAATTCAAGCAGGTAATTCAAATTTATTAAGTTTAAATTGTTTAGTTAAAAAAAAAACCAAATTGATAAAACAAAGTTTAAAACTAATTAAATTGTGTTAGGTTAAATCAAATAACCAGAAATTATCAGAAAAATTAAAGACAACTGAAGCTCATTTGGCAAATCTCCAAGAACAGCATGTTCACTTACTTCAGCTTACTCGAGACCAACATTTAGGGGAAAGGGAACAACTGACAAACCAAGTACAGGAGTTTCAGGCGACATTACAAGAACAAAATAATTTAATTCAGGTATGTTAACATTGTTATTATGTTTAATAAAATATATTCTATGTTAATATACAATAAAGGTATATGCTGTAATATATGACTAATTGATAGATGCATCTATTTTATATATCTTAAAAATAAAGTTAGAAAAAGAAAATTTTAATAGTATTGAAATGTTTTGATCATACAATGATCTTATCTTATATATATATTTTTAAGATCAAATAATATAAACAAATACAGGAATATTTAATTTATTGAACAATAAACTCAAAGCTTTTCGTTGGTTTACATTACCAACATCCTCAGGAGTTACAATAGTAAGAATCTTAGTATTGATTCTTACTATTGTAACTCCTGAGGATGTTGGTAATGTAAACCAACGAAAAGCTTTGAGTTTATTGTTCAATAAATTAAATATTCCTGTATTTGTTTATATTATTTGATCTTAAAACTATTCTAACAGAAAAACACATTTGATATTCTATATATATATATAGGAATTTTTTGGACTTGATAGGAGACTGACAGACTTACCTAAAGGCAATAGTCCAAAACTGCAATCTCTTGGAAATAAGCACATATAAAACACTTAAAACACTTTTATTTGAAATATTTCGATCAACATGATCTTCTTCAGTCAAGAAAGAGAGAAAAAAAATGCAGTGATAGGTCATCATACCAGTGGTATACCAAGTCCAGAGAATACCCTAACCTCAACATCAGATAAATCCATTCATTTTTTTTTCCTCCCATAATAGCCTTAGACGTCTCCAATCTCTTTTCCCCTGACAGACTCATATAAACTATAACCACTCATATGCTCATGGAAACAATATATATATCTTTAATCTGTGCATCTGTGACATCTGATTTCTACTCTACACAATCTGTGATTACAATTTATAATTATTTTATTTCATTCTCTCATATTTCTTTTTGTGTTTTCTCATCGATTGACAAAGACCACTGTGTGGTTGAAATATATCATTGTTTAAGTGCTTTTATGTGTTTCTATTTCAAGACTACAGAGTGGACTCTTACTAAGGTAAGTCTGTCTGTCTCCTAGTCCAAAAAATCTAAATAACCTTTACCAACCAAAACTAACCTAAATATATATATATATATATATATATATATTTTTTTTCTTGATATTTTACGTTATCCATTGTTTTTCCGTTGCACTGACTTTATGAAGTTAATATATTACTATTGTAAGTAGATAAAATTACTTACAATAGTAATATATTAACTTCATATATATATGTGTGAAGTTAATATATTACTATTGTAAATAATTTTATCCACCATTAAGTGTAATGATTTTACCTTGAGTGATGAGGCGCCATTCGGCCACTTGACCATTGTCGAATCACTGATTACTTTTTCTCAATTTTTCTGGTGTGGATGTTCGGTCCGTGGTGTTGGTACTTGTTGACAGCATACACGTTTCCTCTTGAATCTCGTGTATAATGTTTTTGAATAGTATGTCTTCTGTATGTTTTTTGTAGATTCATTAAATTGTTGTGTATGTTTTTATAAATGTGGTATTTTTCTAGTAAGTTTAGTTCTATTGGGTTATTATTTATTTCAATTATAATTAGGTTATTTTCGTAATTTGTTATTTCATGTTTATGTGATATTACAAATGTGCTGCAACATTTGATTCTTTTGAATTTTTGTTTTTGAATGCTCTATAATGTTCTTCAAATCTTATTTTAAATGATCTGGTTGTTTTCCCTATGTAAAATGCGTTACAGTTGTTACATGTAATTTTGTAATTTCCTGATAGGTTATGTTTTTCTGAATTTGTTTTGTGATTTGTGTTATTAAGATATTTTATTATTTTGTTGTTTGGTTTGTATGTTGGAGTGTAGTATTCTTTGTTGTATTTGTTATTTTTTCTATTTTGTTATTGGTGTATTTATATTTTAGGTAGATTTTTTTATTTTTATTATTTTTGTGTTCCGGTTGTAGTGTTGTGTTGAGGTTAGGTTTTTTTGTGAATTTATTGTATGTATTTTTTATAAGGTGTTTCTTGTATCCATTTTCTATTGCTATTTTTGTAATGTTATCTAATTCTTCATTTAATTTTTGTTTATTATCTTGTGTGTATTTAATTGCTTTATCATGTTACTGTAAGTGTTAATTTTGTGTGTCCAGGGGTGGTTAGATTTGTAGTGTATTGTGGTGTTGTTGGAAGTAGGTTTTCTGTGTACTGTAGTTTCTATTTTATATTTATTTATATTTAATGTGATGTCAAGATAGTTAATTGTTCTGTTTGTTTCTGTTTCAACAGTGAATTGTATGTTTTTGTTGTATATATTTAGTTTGTGTAGTAATATGACGTGTTTGTTGTGAATGGTGGGTTGGTATATTACAAGTATATCGTCTACGTATCTTGTCCATAGCGAAATATTATGTCTGTTTAGTATAGGTTTAATTATTATTTGTTCAAAGTGTTAACTTAAAATAAATAAAACCCAATAAAACTATACTCACTAGAAAAATAGCACATTTATAAAACCATACACAACAATTTAATGAACCTACAGACAACATCTAATAATTAGACCACTAATAAATTTCAAAACAGCACCATCCTACATAATCACAAAAATACTAGACAAAATAATAAGATATAAAATACAAATCAACAACACATACAATATAAAAAATGGATACAAATTAATTAATAAAATAAAAAACATAGAAGCAAACAACAACACTAAAATAATAAGTTATGACATAACTAACATGTACCCTAGTATCCCAATAGAGGGAACCATAGAAATAATGAAAAACAAACTAATACACAATAACGAAAAAGAAAACACAATAAATATTATCATAACACTAACAAAACACATATGTAACCAAAATTACTTCTAATTTAACAATAAATACTATCAACAAACAACTGGACTCCCCATGGGATCACCCATATCATCAGTCATGTCAGAAATATATCTACAACACTTTGAACAAATAATAATTAAACCTAAACTACACACACATAATATTTCGCTATGGACAAGATACGTAGACGATATACTTGTAATATACCAACCCACCATTCACAACAAACACATCATAATACTACACAAACTAAATATATACAACGAAAACATACAATTCACTGTTGAAACAGAAACAAACAGAACAATTAAATATAAAATAGAAACTACAGTACACAGAAAACCTACTTCCAACAACACCACAATGCACTACAAATCTAACCACCCCTGGACACACAAGATAATAAACAAAAATTAAATGAAGAATTAGATAACATTACAAAAATAGCAATAGAAAATGGATACAACAAACACCTTATAAAAAACATATACAATAAATTTACAAAAAAACCTAACCTCAACACAACACTACAACCGGAACACAAAAATAATGAAAATTAAAAAATCTACCTAAAATATAAATACACCAATAACAAAATAGAAAAACTAACAAATATATACAACAAAGAATACTACACTCCAACATACAAACCAAACAACAAAATAATAAAATATCTTATTAACACAAACCACAAAACAAATACAGAAAAACATAACCTATCAGGAGTTTACAAAATTACATGTAACAACTGCAATGCATTATACATAGGAAAAACGACCAAATCATTTAAAATAAGATTTGAAGAACATTACAGAGCATTCAAAAATATAAATACAAAAGTATCAAATGTTGCAGCACATTAATATCACATAAACATGAAATAACAAATTACGAAAATAACCTAACCATACTTGAAATAAATAATAACCCAATACAATTAAACTCACTAGAAAAATACCACATTTATAAAAACACACACAACAATTTAATGAACCTACAGACCACATATACAGAATACATACTATATAAAAACACCATACACGCAGATCAAGAAGAATGCGTGTAACGTCAACAAATACCAACATCATGCACCGAACATCTACACCAGAAAAATAATCAGTGATTCGACAATGGTCAAGTGACCGAAAGGTGCCTCATCACAACAAGGTAAAATTATTGCACCTAGTGGTGGATAAAAGTATTTACAATAGTAATTTATCAACTTTATAAAGTCAGTGCAACGGAAAAATAATGGACAACGTAAAATATCAAAATATACACACACACACACACACACACACACACACATATATATATATATATATATATATATATATATATATATATATATATTTAGGTTAGTTTTGGTTGGTAAAGATTATTTAGATTTTTTGGACTAGGAGACTGACAGACTTACCTTGGTAAGAGTCCACTCTGTAGTCTTGAAATAGAAACACATAAAAGCACTTAAACAATGATATATTTCAACCACACAGTGGTCTTTGTCAATCGAAGAGAAAACACAAAAAGAAATATGACAGAATGAAATAAAATAATTGTAATCACAGATTGTGTAGAGTAGAAATCAGATGTCACAGATGCACAGATTAAAGATATATATATTGTTTCCATGAATATATGAGTGATTATAGTTTATATAAGTCTGTCAGGGGAAAAGAGATAAGGCTATTTGGAAGGGGGAAAAAAATGAATGGATTTATCTGATGTTGAGGTTAGGGGATTCTCTGGACTTGGTATACCACTGGTATGATAGTTCCCACCTTCTCAGTTCTGAGGGATTGCAATCAGGGGGGAGTGATTTAATTATTTTTGTGGTATAGCAGTCATCAAAAGTTGTGATGTTGTGACTCGCAGCATGTTGAGCTGTTGGTCTATCCATATTCATAATTTTAACATCATGTCTGTGGCCATTCATTCTGATATTCAGACCATCCGTGGTCAGGCCTATGTACTGTGCTGAGCAAAGTTTACATTGTAGCTGGTATATGACATTTTTCGATGTACAATTATGATGACCCTGTATTTTGAAGACCATTTTTGTTGTTTGGCTGTTGAAACTATTTGCTGAGGGGTGTATTGGACACGTCTTGCATCTAGGTCTATTACATGGGAAAGAGCCATGAGGAAGTTTGTGTGGTTTCTCTGCATCAGGGTCTGGTAGTCACTCCAGAATGGAAATATCAACACAGGAATTCACATCAAACCTACAAACCACCTACAATATCTCCATTTCGACAGCAACCACCCAATAAACATAAAACGATCCATTCCATACAGTCAAGCAATCAGGGGTAAGAGAATCTGTTCGAATGATAGGGAATTGGAAGATTTTAATACAAAGATATCAACAGGCTTCCAGAGAAGAGGATACCCAAAAAGACTCATTGAAAACCAAATTCATTCAGCACAATCCTCGGTTCACCCCAAACCACAAACAGAACAAAAAAACTGTCTTTAATAACAGACTACCATCCTGGTCTACATAAACTCAACAAGATATTGAGAGATGGCTTCAAAATTCTTCAAGCTTCCGTCCACACCAAAAATCTTTTCACCGATCCACCGCAAATTTGGTACAAGCAACCTCCCAACTTGAAAAACATCCTAGTACATCCTAAACTACCAGACCCTGATGCAGAGAAACCACACAAACTTCCTCATGGCTCCTTCCCATGTAATAGACCTAGATGCAAGACGTGTCCAATACACCTCTCAGCAAATAGTTTCAACAGCCAAACAACAAAAATGGTCTTCAAAATACAGGGTCATCATAATTGTACATCGAAAAATGTCATATACCAGCTACAATGTAAACTTTGCTCAGCACAGTACATAGGCCTGACCACGGATGGTCTGAATATCAGAATGAATGGCCACAGACATGATGTTAAAATTATGAATATGGATAGACCAACAGCTCAACATGCTGCGAGTCACAACATCACAACTTTTGATGACTGCTATACCACAAAAATAATTAAATCACTCCCCCCTGATTGCAATCCCTCAGAACTGAGAAGGTGGGAACTATCATACCAGTGGTATACCAAGTCCAGAGAATCCCCTAACCTCAACATCAGATAAATCCATTCATTTTTTTTCCCCCTTCCAAATAGCCTTATCTCTTTTCCCCTGACAGACTTATATAAACTATAATCACTCATATATTCATGGAAACAATATATATATCTTTAATCTGTGCATCTGTGACATCTGATTTCTACTCTACACAATCTGTGATTACAATTATTTTATTTCATTCTGTCATATTTCTTTTTGTGTTTTCTCTTCGATTGACAAAGACCACTGTGTGGTTGAAATATATCATTGTTTAAGTGCTTTTATGTGTTTCTATTTCAAGACTACAGAGTGGACTCTTACCAAGGTAAGTCTGTCAGTCTCCTAGTCCAAGAAATCTATATATATATATATATATATATATATATATATATATATATATATATATATATACGTGGGCTATTCAGAAAGTAAGAAACGTTTCTGTCTCATGCCGATCTCTTACATTTTGGTGCGTGCGCAGTCTGCGTCCAGCAGTGACAATGGTAACGTTTCCGCTTTGCCCTTATTTTTCGCAATTTCAATTGAAGATGTGTGCTGCCAGGTGGGAAAATCCCACCAGTTGTGAGGTGCGGTCAGTGATCCGGTTTTTGTTGGCAAAAAACTTAAAACCGATAGACATTTATCGCCAACTGTGAAGTTTACGGAGACAACATAGTGAATAAAAGTTCTGTGAGAAAATGGTGCATTTAGTTTAAAAATAGCCAAACTGGCGTTCATGACGAAGCGAAGAGCGGACGCCCAAGCATTGTGATTGATGAACTGGTCGCTAAAGTTGATGAAATGGTTCGCAAAAACCGCCGATTCGCGATAACGGAGCTTTTGCTTTGTGTCCCACAAGTTTCACAGACTTTGTTGTTTGAAATTGTCACACAAAGGCTAGGCTACCACAAATTTTGTGCAAGATGGGTGACGAAAATGCTCACTGACCGCCATAAAAGTCAGCAAATAGAGGCAAGTTTGACATTTCTGGATGCCTACGACAGACATGGTGATTCACTACTGGATCGCATCGTAACTGGTAATGAGACATTGGTGAAACGCGTTAATTGCAAACGAAAGTACAGTCCGTGGAGTGGGGGCACACAAGCTCCTCCAAAAAACCAAGAATATTAATTATTTTGGTGGTATAACAATCATTGAAAGAAATGATGTTGTGACTAGCAGCGTGTTGAGCGGTTGGCCTGTCTATGTTCATGATTCCAATGTTGTGTCTGTGGCCATTCATTCTGATGCTCAGACCATCCGTGGTAAGGCCTATGCACTGTGCCGGGCAAAATTTACATTGCAACTGGTATATTACATTTTTGGATGTACAAGTATGATGACCCTGAATCTTGAAGTCCACATTGGTTGCTAGGCTATGGAAACTATTTGTTGGGATGTGTATTGGACACGTCTTGCATCTAGGTCTATTGCATGGAAAGGAGCCATGAGGAACTTTAGGGGTTTTTTCAGTACTTGGATCTGGTATTTTTGGATGTACTTAAAAAAATACACACGTTACCTCTTGCAATCGCTCTTGGAAGCGACTGAAGGGGAAGAAAGCATGCTAAGCTTACTAAACCAAAATACACATGTACCTCTTGCAGTCATTCTTGGAAGTGACTGAAGGGGACGAAAGCATGCTAGGCTTACTAAAAAAATACACACGTTACCTCATACAATCTCTCTTGGAAGCGACTGAAGGGGAAGAAAGCATGCTGGTCTTTCTAAAAAAAATACACACGTTGCCTCTTACAATCGTTCTTGGAAGTGACTGAAGGGGACGAAAGCATGCTAGGCTTACTAAAAAAATACACACGTTACCTCATACAATCTCTCTTGGAAGCGACTGAAGGGGAAGAAAGCATGCTGGTCTTTCTAAAAAAAATACACACGTTGCCTCTTACAATCGTTCTTGGAAGCGACTGAAGGGGAAGAAAGCATGCTAAGCTTACTAAACCAAAATACACACGTTACCTCTTGCAATCGCTCTTGGAAGCGACTGAAGGGGAAGAAAGCATGCTAAGCTTACTAAACCAAAATACACATGTACCTCTTGCAGTCATTCTTGGAAGTGACTGAAGGGGACGAAAGCATGCTAGGCTTACTAAAAAAATACACACGTTACCTCATACAATCTCTCTTGGAAGCGACTGAAGGGGAAGAAAGCATTCTGGTCTTTCTAAAAAAAATACACACGTTGCCTCTTACAATCTCTCTTGGAAGCGACTGAAGGGGAAGAAAGCATGCTAGGCTTACTAAAAAAAATACACACGATGCCTCTTACAATCTTTCTTGGAAGCTACTGAAGAGGAAGAAAGTATGCTAGGCTTGCTAAAAAAAATACACACGTTACCTCTTGCAATCTTTCTTGGAAGCTACTGAAGGGGAAGAAAGCATGCTAGGCTTACTAAAAAAAATACACACGTTACCTCTTGCAATCTTTCTTGGAAGCTACTGAAGGGGAAGAAAGCATGCTAGGCTTACTAAAAAAATACACACGTTACCTCTTGCAATCTTTCTTGGAAGTGACTGAAGGGGAAGAAAGCATGCTAGGCTTACTAAAAAAATACACACGTTACCTCATACAATCTCTCTTGGAAGCGACTGAAGGGGAAGAAAGCATTCTGGTCTTTCTAAAAAAAATACACACGTTGCCTCTTACAATCTCTCTTGGAAGCGACTGAAGGGGAAGAAAGCATGCTAGGCTTACTAAAAAAAATACACACGATGCCTCTTACAATCTTTCTTGGAAGCTACTGAAGAGGAAGAAAGTATGCTAGGCTTGCTAAAAAAAATACACACGTTACCTCTTGCAATCTTTCTTGGAAGCTACTGAAGGGGAAGAAAGCATGCTAGGCTTACTAAAAAAAATACACACGTTACCTCTTGCAATCTTTCTTGGAAGCTACTGAAGGGGAAGAAAGCATGCTAGGCTTACTAAAAAAATACACACGTTACCTCTTGCAATCTTTCTTGGAAGTGACTGAAGGGGAAGAAAGCATTCTAGGCTTACTAAAAAAAATACACATGTTGCCTCTTACAATCTTTCTTGGAAGCTACTGAAGGGGAAGAAAGCATGCTAGGCTTACTAAAAAAATACACATGTTCCCTCTTACAATCTTTCTTGGAAGCTACTGAAGGGGAAGAAAGCATGCTAGGCTTACTAAAAAAAATACACACGTTAACTCTTACAATCTCTCTTGGAAGCGACTGAAGGGGAAGAAAGCATGCTAAGCTTACTAAAAAAAATACACAGGTTGCCTCTTACAATCTCTCTTGGAAGCTACTGAAGGGGAAGAAAGCATGCTAGGCTTACTAAAAAAAATACACACGTTACCTCTTACAATCTCTCTTGGAAGCTACTGAAGGGGAAGAAAGCATGCTAGGCTTACTAAAAAAAAAATACATACGTTACCTCTTGCAATCTTTCTTGGAAGTGACGGAAGGGGAAGATAGCATGCTGGGCTTTCTAAAAAAATACAGTTAAGGAAATTAAATACTGGATGAAACTAATCATGGAAGTAATTAAAGGAAGAAACATTAAGTAAATCATAGGATAAAGTCTTAAGTCATAATAAAACTACTGACTGTTATTGGTCCACAAGCAAAAGCAGAACTTGAGATTTCTTATCAAGTAACTTTAAGGTTGTAAAATGTCGATGATATGAACGTACGTCAATTGGTGAGTAAGGACGAACGTAAGAAAGTATTGGGAACACATGTTACGACTGTTGAACTCATACAAGAAACTACTGAAGGCAGTGATGATGAGAAAAAAGTTGAAGGTTCTACTGAGACAGTACAAGAACGTCACGGTGAAGGAAAGGACACCTTGGAAACTGCACTGCGCTATATTGAACAACAGACAGACACCACACCAACAGATGTATTTCTGCTAAAACGCCCACGTAGCATGAAAACAATCTGATAAGCAAAACCAGAAGAAAGATAACTTTTTTCAAAAAATATAGCATTCATGAGGAACAATGTATTCTTAAAGCAATATTAAATTTATGTAAGTACTGCAATACAGTTCTATAAATGTATTTTGTGCATTCTTAATTATAGAATTGAGGTTCATTAGAATATCTATTTTTTCTAATGTACAGGAACATAATTCTCTGTAATCCGAGATTTTGTAAATTCGAAGGGCTCTCGGTCCCATTTACGTTGAGTTATCAAAACTTTACAGTACTCTGATATGGATGACATGAGATATGCTATCATCAGGAACTTATGGCCATTCACTGTGCAGCATTTGAGCTTAAGATGGGCGATTGCATATGATGAACTTTCTGGAGCAGAGGTTCGACGTGATGGACATTAACCTTATTGACATTATATTCCACAATTAATACACATTTAAATAACATTTTATAAGCTTCATTTTGGCATAATATTTTCATCTAAAGCTCTTGTGAGGAATACTTATTTAAATCATCCATTTTATAGTGTAACCCACTATTTTATTTTGTAGTCATAATTAAATCTGTTAGTGCAATAAACCACCCAAAATACAATACTTACAACTACATTAATTCTAAATTTTGATTAGATTTTGAACAGAAAAGTTGATTTGGAACGGAAAAACTACAAACATGAATTGAGTGTGGAAGTGAACAAACGAAGGGAACTTGAACGAAGGTTAATGATGGCAATGCAGTCAATAGAAAGTCTTAAAGATCAAATTGAGGTGAGTCAACAAAAGTGTTTTTTACATTAGCTTTTTAAAATTTTTCATTCTTTCCTAAATAAAAAGTATTTGAATCAGTAGCAGTTGATAGAAATATTCACAATTAAAATAATGAGGCGAAATAGGAAAACAGTAATTCTTAGAATTTAGGATTAAAAATAGGCAAGAGAATTCCCGTATATGTATGTCCTACCGTTTCTCTCAGATTAGCATTGCCATACGTTTGCGATTTGTTTTCCTATGTACTGTGCTCTATTCTAGGTTAAATATTTCCAACTATCTGGGCAGCAAATACTACATAGTCACCATTTCTCTTAGATTAGCATTGCCGTATGTTTGCGATTTGTTTTCCTATGTACTGTGCTCTATTCTAGGTTAAATATTTCCAACTATCTGGGCAGCAAATACTACATAGAGTACATAGTCACCATTTCTCTCAGATTAGCATTGTCATACATTTGCGATTTGTTTTCCTATGTACTGTGCTCTATTCTAGGTTAAATATTTCCAACTATCTGGGCAGCAAATACTACATAGTCACCATTTCTCTCAGATTAGCATTGCCGTATGTTTGCGATTTGTTTTCCTATGTACTGTGCTCTATTCTAGGTTAAATATTTCCAACTATCTGGGCAGCAAATACTACATAGTCACCATTTCTCTCAGATTAGCATTGCCGTATGTTTGCGATTTGTTTTCCTATGTACTGTGCTCTATTCTAGGTTAAATATTTCCAACTATCTGGGCAGCAAATACTACATAGAGTACATAGTCACCATTTCTCTCAGATTAGCATTGTCATACATTTGCGATTTGTTTTCCTATGTACTGTGCTCTATTCTAGGTTAAATATTTCCAACTATCTGGGCAGCAAATACTACATAGAGTACATAGTCACCATTTCTCTCAGATTAGCATTGTCATACATTTGCGATTTGTTTTCCTATGTACTGTGCTCTATTCTAGGTTAAATATTTCCAACTATCTGGGCAGCAAATACTACATAGTCACCATTTCTCTCAGATTAGCATTGCCATACATTTGCGATTTGTTTTCCTATGTACTGTGCTCTATTCTAGGTTAAATATTTCCAACTATCTGGGCAGCAAGTACTACATAGAGTACATAGTCACCATTTCTCTCAGATTAGCATTGTCATACATTTGCGATTTGTTTTCCTATGTACTGTGCTCTATTCTAGGTTAAATATTTCCAACTATCTGGGCAGCAAGTACTACATAGAGTACATAGTCACCATTTCTCTCAGATTAGCATTGTCATACATTTGCGATTTGTTTTCCTATGTACTGTGCTCTATTCTAGGTTAAATATTTCCAACTATCTGGGCAGCAAGTACTACATAGAGTACATAGTCACCATTTCTCTCAGATTAGCATTGCCGTATGTTTGCGATTTGTTTTCCTATGTACTGTGCTCTATTCTAGGTTAAATATCTCCAACTATCTGGGCAGCAAATACTACATAGTCACCATTTCTCTCAGATTAGTATTGCCGTATGTATGCGATTTGTTTTCCTATGTACTGTGCTCTATTCTAGATTAAATATTTCCAACTATCTGGGCAGCAAATACTACATAGAGTACATAGTCACCATTTCTCTCAGAATAGCATTGCCGTATGTTTGCGATTTGTTTTCCTATGTACTGTGCTCTATTCTAGGTTAAATATTTCCAACTATCTGGGCAGCAAATACTACATAGAGTACATAGTCACCATTTCTCTCAGAATAGCATTGCCGTATGTTTGCGATTTGTTTTCCTATGTACTGTGCTCTATTCTAGGTTAAATATTTCCAACTATCTGGGCAGCAAATACTACATAGAGTACATAGTCACCATTTCTCTCAGATTAGCATTGCCATACGTTTGCGATTTGTTTTCCTATGTACTGTGCTCTATTCTAGGTTAAATATTTCCAACTATCTGGGCAGCAAATACTACATAGTCACCATTTCTCTCAGATTAGCATTGCCGTATGTTTGCGATTTGTTTTCCTATGTACTGTGCTCTATTCTAGGTTAAATATTTCCAACTATCTGGGCAGCAAATACTACATAGAGTACATAGTCACCATTTCTCTCAGATTAGCATTGCCGTATGTTTGCGATTTGTTTTCCTATGTACTGTGCTCTATTCTAGGTTAAATATTTCCAACTATCTGGGCAGCAAATACTACATAGAGTACATAGTCACCATTTCTCTCAGATTAGCATTGCCATACGTTTGCGATTTGTTTTCCTATGTACTGTGCTCTATTCTAGGTTAAATATTTCCAACTATCTGGGCAGCAAATACTACATAGTCACCACTTCTCTCAGATTAGCATTGCCGTATGTTTGCGATTTGTTTTCCTATGTACTGTGCTCTATTCTAGGTTAAATATTTCCAACTATCTGGGCAGCAAATACTACATAGAGTACATAGTCACCATTTCTCTCAGATTAGCATTGCCGTATGTTTGCGATTTGTTTTCCTATGTACTGTGCTCTATTCTAGGTTAAATATTTCCAACTATCTGGGCAGCAAATACTACATAGAGTACATAGTCACCATTTCTCTCAGATTAGCATTGCCGTATGTTTGCGATTTGTTTTCCTATGTACTGTGCTCTATTCTAGGTTAAATATTTCCAACTATCTGGGCAGCAAATACTACATAGAGTACATAGTCACCATTTCTCTCAGATTAGCATTGTCATACATTTACGATTTGTTTTCCTATGTACTGTGCTCTATTCTAGGTTAAATATTTCCAACTATCTTTGCAGCAAATACTACATAGAGTACATAGTCACCATTTCTCTCAGATTAGCATTGTCATACATTTGCGATTTGTTTTCCTATGTACTGTGCTCTATTCTAGGTTAAATATTTCCAACTATCTGGGCAGCAAATACTACATAGTCACCATTTCTCTCAGATTAGCATTGCCATACATTTGCGATTTGTTTTCCTATGTACTGTGCTCTATTCTAGGTTAAATATTTCCAACTATCTGGGCAGCAAGTACTACATAGAGTACATAGTCACCATTTCTCTCAGATTAGCATTGTCATACATTTGCGATTTGTTTTCCTATGTACTGTGCTCTATTCTAGGTTAAATATTTCCAACTATCTGGGCAGCAAGTACTACATAGAGTACATAGTCACCATTTCTCTCAGATTAGCATTGTCATACATTTGCGATTTGTTTTCCTATGTACTGTGCTCTATTCTAGGTTAAATATTTCCAACTATCTGGGCAGCAAGTACTACATAGAGTACATAGTCACCATTTCTCTCAGATTAGCATTGCCGTATGTTTGCGATTTGTTTTCCTATGTACTGTGCTCTATTCTAGGTTAAATATTTCCAACTATCTGGGCAGCAAGTACTACATAGAGTACATAGTCACCATTTCTCTCAGATTAGCATTGCCGTATGTTTGCGATTTGTTTTCCTATGTACTGTGCTCTATTCTAGGTTAAATATCTCCAACTATCTGGGCAGCAAATACTACATAGTCACCATTTCTCTCAGATTAGTATTGCCGTATGTATGCGATTTGTTTTCCTATGTACTGTGCTCTATTCTAGATTAAATATTTCCAACTATCTGGGCAGCAAATACTACATAGAGTACATAGTCACCATTTCTCTCAGAATAGCATTGCCGTAGGTTTGCGATTTGTTTTCCTATGTACTGTGCTCTATTCTAGGTTAAATATTTCCAACTATCTGGGCAGCAAATACTACATAGAGTACATAGTCACCATTTCTCTCAGAATAGCATTGCCGTATGTTTGCGATTTGTTTTCCTATGTACTGTGCTCTATTCTAGGTTAAATATTTCCAACTATCTGGGCAGCAAATACTACATAGAGTACATAGTCACCATTTCTCTCAGATTAGCATTGCCATACGTTTGCGATTTGTTTTCCTATGTACTGTGCTCTATTCTAGGTTAAATATTTCCAACTATCTGGGCAGCAAATACTACATAGAGTACATAGTCACCATTTCTCTCAGATTAGCATTGCCGTATGTTTGCGATTTGTTTTCCTATGTATTGTGCTCTATTCTAGGTTAAATATTTCCAACTATCTGGGCAGCAAATACTACATAGAGTACATAGTCACCATTTCTTTCAGATTAGCATTGCCGTATGTTTGCGATTTGTTCTCCTATGTACTGTGCTCTATTCTAGGTTAAATATTTCCAACTATCTGGGCAGCAAATACTACATAGAGTACATAGTCACCATTTCTCTCAGATTAGCATTGCCATACGTTTGCGATTTGTTTTCCTATGTACTGTGCTCTATTCTAGGTTAAATATTTCCAACTATCTGGGCAGCAAATACTACATAGAGTACATAGTCACCATTTCTCTCAGATTAGCATTGCCATACGTTTGCGATTTGTTTTCCTATGTACTGTGCTCTATTCTAGGTTAAATATTTCCAACTATCTGGGCAGCAAATACTACATAGAGTACATAGTCACCATTTCTCTCAGATTAGCATTGCCGTATGTTTGCGATTTGTTTTCCTATGTACTGTGCTCTATTCTAGGTTAAATATTTCCAACTATCTGGGCAGCAAATACTACATAGAGTACATAGTCACCATTTCTCTCAGATTAGCATTGCCGTATGTTTGCGATTTGTTTTCCTATGTACTGTGCTCTATTCTAGGTTAAATATTTCCAACTATCTGGGCAGCAAATACTACATAGAGTACATAGTCACCATTTCTCTCAGATTAGCATTGCCGTATGTTTGCGATTTGTTTTCCTATGTACTGTGCTCTATTCTAGGTTAAATATTTCCAACTATCTGGGCAGCAAATACTACATAGAGTACATAGTCACCATTTCTCTCAGATTAGCATTGCCGTATGTTTGCGATTTGTTTTCCTATGTACTGTGCTCTATTCTAGGTTAAATATTTCCAACTATCTGGGCAGCAAATACTACATAGAGTACATAGTCACCATTTCTCTCAGATTAGCATTGCCGTATGTTTGCGATTTGTTTTCCTATGTACTGTGCTCTATTCTAGGTTAAATATTTCCAACTATCTGGGCAGCAAATACTACATAGAGTACATAGTCACCATTTCTCTCAGATTAGCATTGCCATACGTTTGCGATTTGTTTTCCTATGTACTGTGCTCTATTCTAGGTTAAATATTTCCAACTATCTGGGCAGCAAATACTACATAGAGTACATAGTCACCATTTCTCTCAGATTAGCATTGCCGTATGTTTGCGATTTGTTTTCCTATGTACTGTGCTCTATTCTAGGTTAAATATTTCCAACTATCTGGGCAGCAAATACTACATAGAGTACATAGTCACCATTTCTCTCAGATTAGCATTGCCGTATGTTTGCGATTTGTTTTCCTATGTACTGTGCTCTATTCTAGGTTAAATATTTCCAACTATCTGGGCAGCAAATACTACATAGAGTACATAGTCACCATTTCTCTCAGATTAGCATTGCCGTATGTTTGCGATTTGTTTTCCTATGTACTGTGCTCTATTCTAGGTTAAATATTTCCAACTATCTGGGCAGCAAATACTACATAGAGTACATAGTCACCATTTCTCTCAGATTAGCATTGCCGTATGTTTGCGATTTGTTTTCCTATGTACTGTGCTCTATTCTAGGTTAAATATTTCCAACTATCTGGGCAGCAAATACTACATAGAGTACATAGTCACCATTTCTCTCAGATTAGCATTGCCGTATGTTTGCGATTTGTTTTCCTATGTACTGTGCTCTATTCTAGGTTAAATATTTCCAACTATCTGGGCAGCAAATACTACGTAGAGTACATAGTCACCATTTCTCTCAGATTAGCATTGCCATACGTTTGCGATTTGTTTTCCTATGTATTGTGCTATATTCTAGGTTAAATATTTCCAACTATCTGGGCAGCAAATACTACGTAGAGTACATAGTCACCATTTCTCTCAGATTAGCATTGCCGTACGTTTGCGATTTGTTTTCCTATGTACTGTGATGTACAGTTGACGTTCTTCAGGTGTCCTCTACATCTATCAAATAAGATTTCCCATCACAACTATCTTTGTACTCAGATGGTACAAATCTATCAGAATATAGATAAATGAACAGCATCTGATATTTGATATAAAAAACAATGCATAGGCGATGAATTTGCTTGGAAAGGTGGTTGATTACTGTTTGTAACAGTGACAACCCTTTTAGGGCTTTTGTTAAAGAACTCATCCTGAAATGGGAATATCAGCAGTGAATGTTAATTACTGAATTCACTTTACTACTGCCTTTCATAATTCTTTCCTTTTTTTTGCTACACCTTGCCACACTGTATAAATGCTTTATTTACGTAGTTAAAAAAAATATGTTTGGTTTATTTCTGTTGAACAACTCTTAAAAAATAGACTATAATGCTTTGTTTCAGGAAATGTAAATACAAATGAATGCTATGGCAGAAATCCAAGTTTAAATAAACTCTGAACTTTTTACACAACATATTATATGATTCAGTAAAGCACATAATTCTTCATTGGATTATAAATTAAAGCAGCATTTTAACAAGTGTTATGTTTGCTAATGAACTAGCATTGAAATGACAGCCAGTGTTTATTTTGAATATAATTATATTTATTTCACACCATTTCAAAGACTATGAGTTTCTATATTAACAGATTTTTTGTGTGGTTGATTTTTTATAATTCGAAAACTTGTAATTTTATGATATTTATTTTTCTTATTTTGAAAAAAATAGTGTTTGAACAATTATTTTTAATTTTTTTTCAATATAAAGTTTTTTTAAATATATTTTATGTATTTATTATTTATATTCTATTTTTTGTGACTTTATTATTATGTTTGATTTTTATGATTTGCTTATATTATTTTGTTCCAGCCTACAAATAAACAGGCTCACCCTAACCCTCCTCAAACATTGTTTGAGTTGCCTGCATTTCCTAATCCACAGGTATTTATTTAAAAAAATGTTCAGTGACTTTCTTTTTTATTATTTATTGTTAATTTTTGCTATTTTACGTTCAGAGTTTCAGTTTCCTAATTCGTACATTTTTTTTGCAGAGGGGTAGAAAAGTCATAGATTAGACTAAACAAATTTGTTCATATTATCCTAAAATATGTTTATAAAAATATATTGTAGATATTTATATGATTATAATATTCATTGTAAATAACACAATTTATTGAGTCTTCAACAAAACAATGTCTCAAATCTGTTATTGTGTAAGCTTACCTAGTAAAAAACATATTTGTGAATAGATTATACTTGTTACAGTATGTCATATATGGTATTACATATTTTTAAATTAAACTAGAGGAGCACTCAGACTATATGGCTAGTCCAGCATGAAGTATAATCAATAAGTAATTCTCTTAAAAATTGAAACACACTTTGCTAATCTCCACAGTTAGTGCAACTTTTTGGACTTCAGACATGTAAAGATGTTTGTAGAAGCCGCAAAGGCTCTTTATTTACAATACTGAAATAGTATCCAAATATTAAATTTGCAAAATATTATTACTGAGAGCTCTACTGGCGCCGTGGTAGGCGTTTATGCATGCAACACTCTTCCTCTCAATGGTTCAGTGTGAGGTTAGTTGTTGCCGAAAAACGTTGAATCGCTTGCCGGTTGTTGTGCCAGTTTTTGTGAACATTTCGGTGCATTTTAGTGTAGTAGTGTTTATTATTTTTTGTACAATGAATATGGATAACGAGGATGAATTATTAGAGAATGTCTACTGTAACAACATCTGTCTAAGCAGACATTCTCTAATAATTGAAACTTTATTATCTATATTCATTGTACAAAAACTAATAAACACTACTATAACACATTTCAAGTAACACTAATATGTTAACACAGTCCCTAATCTGACAGCAATGATGAAACAATTTCAAAAAAAAATGCACCAAAATGTTCACAATGACTGGCACAACAACCGGCAAGGGATACAAAATTTTCCATCAATGGCTAACCTCACACTGAACCAATGAATGCTTACATGAACGCTTACTGCCAGTAGAGCCCGGGCATTCATGCACGCCTGCCCCACTCAACATGTTGTTTTATGAATAAATGCATGATTTGTATACATTTAATAGAAAATATTTTTGTTTTATTAGAAAATATTTTAATATGTTTTAGGCAAAAGAAAAATATATAAATTCATGTGTTCCTAAACATTATGTCAGGAGTACTCAAAGCCAATCTTATATGAATAGCTCGTTTACAAGGTGAGTGAGTAAAAAGTATGAATACATTAAAATAATTTTAAAATACTTAACTAAGTGAATACGTAATTGCTTACTTGCTGACGTGCTTCAAAACATTCGTTTCTTTTATGAAGCTAACCCTCTACTGGCGACATCGGTTAGGTATAAAGGCTCTAACGGGATGGATTTATGACTGTGGAATGGGTGGGTTGTTTTGGTTGTGTGTCATATAATGGAAAATGCTGTTGGAGTGTTTTAATGTGTGTAGAACATTTAAATTAGTATGTATGTCAGTGTGTGTGTGTAATGCGTGTTTTTAGGTGTTTTGCGTAGCTGGATTTTTGGTTTGTTTGTTTTCCTTAGGTAATGTGTTTAGCGTGTATAGAATGACCTGCCGGTTTGACCGATGTAATAGCTGGGACAATCGTTACAAGTTAATTTGTAAATACCTGAGAGTTTGTATTTGTCAGTTTTTTTTTTGAAAATGTATGTTTGTATATGTGTTTACATTAAAATATATAACATAGAAAAAAGTTTTAAGAAAATACTTTTCAGTAAAATCAATGTCACCTTTGTAGACTCATATATTTAGAAATACACATACATTTAATTTGTACAATATCAAGAAGTACAATATATTATAATAAAGATATTGGAAAACCCCCAATACCACAAAAATAACTAATCATACAACTTACCTAAGATTAAACCCTGATCATGTCATCATTATCAGAGGGTCTTATTACAATCTGGAATACAATAAATTACAAACTAGACTGACCTTTATGTACATTTTGATGATCATGTCATCATCATTAGAGAGTCTTATTACAATCTGGAATACAATAAATTACAAACTAGACATCAACCGTTCTCTGCGGTTGCTATACATAGGCTTGAGGTATATCATCAGGACCCCTTGATGATGGTAACATGGTCATTGAAGTGTATACAAGAGGTTAATCTTACATAACTTTTATTATTAGTTATTTTTGATTATTTTTGTATTTTTTTCCAATATTTTTGTTGTAACACTTACATTTATTTATGACTGATGTGTTTAGAAATTTCTAAAAACTAGTGATGTTTTACAATATTTTTAACTAACAAATTCTCCAAATAGTTTCAATAGAGTATCACACTCAGTTATTAATACAATTATTAGGTAACATATCGAACTGAAGTTCTAGTACTCCCTAGATTCTAATTCTAGTACTCCATAAGGATTTGGTATCACTAGTTTACCGTATGCAAATACCAGGGTAAAGATTTAGGCAAGAGTAAAAGCAACAATTCATTTACAATATTTCACAAACACTTTGCATTAAAGGTTTACAAAAACAATTTGGATGAAAAAATATTTATGATAATCAATTTGCAGCTAAAATTTAAGCCAAGAACTTCTAATTAAGATTTTTTTGACAAATTTACTACGTATGTTATTAAAGTTAGTTGAATAGGTTTAATGTATACAACTATTCTTTGAGCTTAGCTTGTGAGATTATGTTAATACAAATAAAAGACGTACACAAAACTCACAAATTAATCATTTATTAACTCAGACGCGTTTCAATGACAAAGTCATCATCATCAGTGAGTATTGCTACTACAAACTCTAACCTACAACCTAAACAAATATTTAGATTCCATATACAATTAATGATATTTTTGTAGCTGTATATTGTTGTTGGTGACTTTTGTGAATCTTGTTTGTAAATTATTCCTAAGTAAATTATCCATTTACAAAATTTGTAATTGTTTTACAAATACAACATATTTAATTCTTCATCTGAGAAACTTAATGCATTTAAAAAGTAATGAAATATAAAATAACCTACAACCTAAACAAATATTTAGATTCCATATACAATTAATGATATTTTTGTAGCTGTATATTGTTGTTGGTGACTTTTGTGAATCTTGTTTGTAAATTATTCCTAAGTAAATTATCCATTTACAAAATTTGTAATTGTTTTACAAATACAACATATTTAATTCTTCATCTGAGAAACTTAATGCATTTAAAAAGTAATGAAATATAAAATTATCAAGTGTATGTAAGCATACATAGAATTAAATTGTATATTTAGTGTTGCCTAAAATACTTGTTTACTTATACTTTTTAATAAGCTATTGTTTGCTCCAAAACGTTCTATTTCTCTGAGATAAAGCTTACTTTTTAAAAATTAATTGTTTTTTAGGCCACAAGTTCAACAAATTCTATCAGTAGCGAAGGATGAATCGGTGGACTCCAGAACTCACACTGTAAGTATCAAGTAGAGTATAAGGATTTTATAAATAATTATATACACAATATCAAGAGCACAGTGGTACAATATATTACAATAAAAATATTGAAAAGAACCCCAATACCACAAAAATAATCAAAAATAACAAATAAGACAAGTTACTTAAGATTAAACCCTTATGTACATTTCGATGACCATGTCATCATCATCAGAGGGTCTAGTTACAAAACACAATCTAGCACACAAGAAGTTACAAACTAGAATGATCTATGAATAAACTGAATATTCTGTTTATATTATTCCGAATATTCAGAATAAACTGAACATCATTCTAGTTTGTAACTTCTTGTGTGCTAGATTGTGTTTTGTAACTAGACCCTCTGATGATGATGACATGGTCATCGAAATGTACATAAGGGTTTAATCTTAAGTAACTTGTCTTATTTGTTATTTTTGATTATTTTTGTGGTATTGGGGTTCTTTTCAATATTTTTATTGAAATAATTATATGTCTTGTTGCAGTTCCTAATCAGCAAATTGTGCCTGCAATAATGCCTGGGCTTATAGATTCCAAAACTCACATTCTAAATATTAATCAATATTCCTACAAATGAAATCATAATACGTAGAAATAAAAGATGGCGTGTTTTGCTAGTCAAGTACAGTATTTTAGCTTGCTATGCCGGCATTTCTATAACTAGATCATTATCATCATCATGACTCTCTGCGCCATTAACAGTTCACGTTTTTACAGCTGCAGTTAAGTCTCGTTTTTGTAACATTTTACAAAATGGTGGAAAGATGCATTACGATAATAACAATCTATTTATCAAAACATCACCTTAGCAGAATAAGACATTATACTTGACTCACATCTTTTATTTATTTCTATTACCAAATCTGTGTGACTGTAACCTGAATTAAAAAACTATCATAAAATCCCAACAACGTTCCACAAACATAAATGATCAAAATTCTGGATATCCGTTCAGAGGCATAGCCAGGACGATGGTTTGGAGAGGTATGACCCAGAGGGGTCAGAATCTCCCTGGGGAAATTTTGAACATTTTTATCTCTGAAAGTCATATTTTGTGCTATTTTGCACAGTTACAAAATTACACAATTGTTGGGAGTCTGTTTTGCTAAAAAACAAAAAGTGTTTTATAGGTTAATATATTTTGCTGAAATTAATTGGTTTGGGGGCATATTCCAATGTGGCCCTTTCTGGCTACGCTACTGAAAACATTACAGAGAGAACCTATTTTACCTTTTATTCCAAGTTCTACTCACAATGATGACCTACCCATGAAATCTGCAACATCTTCAGTGAATCATGCCTATAGCTCATGGAAAAAACACACAAACATCACACACTCATATAAAAATATTTACTAGCATAGACATGTTGAAAACATTATCAAACTATACAGGGGCAGAACCCATCAATATAAAATCTCTTACGGCTACGATATAAATACTATAAACAAAATAGAGCCAAGGGATCACATTTAATCCTCATAAAATTATTCAAAAATTGCAAAAACAAGTTACAGGATTCCATTTAAAACTAACAAACTACAACACAACAAACAAAAAAAATAATAAATTAACTCTAAACACCAGACATATATTCAAACTAAATGGTACAGCTTGTGATAAATTATAATTTGGAGAAACAGGCTGTTCTCACCAAAGTTTGAAAGAATAATTATACTCTATGAAATATTTTTCTTCATAGAAAAATGAAAATATTATATTAAATGAAAGAGCTTATTACAAATTATAGAAACTTTTTGTAGCCTGCCTTTAAAACTACTGCCGCTGTAGTCATCAACTTTTCTCAATGGCCAGAGTAGATACATATGAATATTAAGTGTGAAAATATTATGTCCCAGTAATATTTATATAAATTGTAAGGGTGACAAGTTGCTATTTATAAATTCCAAACAGTCCACAGATTTTGATTCTTGTCATAGACAACAAAATTACCAAAAAGCCATATAATTTTCACACATAAATTTCCAAGAAGGTTTTTTTTAACATGTTATGAAAACAATCTTCACAGTATTTTTGTATCTTCTTACTGTTTTTACCAACTTGTACCCTTTTTACATCAATTGGAACTGTATAACTGAGTGCTTTGATGTATATGTGTAAGACTTCATAGTACAGTGAAAACAACTTTAAAATATTAGAGTTTTCTGTTCAAGTAAGTGTATCTAGGACTTAATGGTAGCCATTATCATGTTGAATTTCAACATGGCTTTCTTTACTACATCTAGGTTAGAAATGAACCCTTGCTTATCCTTCAGTTTTTAATTGATAGTAATATTTATTATTTTTTGTAGGTGAGTCAGTTAACAACACAGAGTGGAACTGATCAAACTGGTGATGAAACAGATATGGTTTCTGAAAGTGGAAATGGACATACCACATCTGAGAGTATACAAACTTTAAGCAATAATCAAGTACCTAAAATAAAACAGATTTCTAATCGAGGGACTCGAAATCATTATAAATTGTCTAGCAGTCGAAAGAATAAAAAAGAAAAATCACCAACTGAGAATGAAACACAAGCTGAATATTCATCAAGTTTTCCATCATCTGACATATCATTAAAAGAAGTTTCAAAAGTGAGTGCCAATGATTCAGAAAAATTAGCACAAATAAAGACTCAAATTACAATACCAATTCGAAGGTTTTCAGTTGATTCATCAGTTACAAACAAAACAGACAGATCTGTTAGTGATAAAGTAGAGGCATCACCCAAAAGTAATTTTAAAGTGCGAAGAAATTCACTAACAATGTATCATAAAGACATTGAAAAACTGCAAGAGATGCTTGTTGAAGATAATTTAAATAATAAAATTGAAGCTCAAAAATCCATTAAAGATGAACTTCAAGAACTTGAAGAAAAATTAATGAAAGGATCAAGTCTATTTGGTTATATGAAAGCATCAAAGTTTGATGCAGATGAAATGGTAAAAGATGTGAGTAAAGGCATGATTTCTTTATCTCGTGAATCTGATTATAGTGAGGAAAGGCTTGTAGAGTCAATGTCTTGGAATGAATTAGAGAATAAAATAAAAACAGAAAGAGAACAGACTGAGGCAAAACTGGAAAAATATTATAATAATTTAATTAAAACAGAATATAATATTGAAAATGAACTTCAGGATAAACAGAAAGAAAAGCTTTTAAAAGCTCTTAAAGATATTGATCGAGAAACTCAAGGCTTAGGATCAAGTGAAGATTCAGAAGAGGGTAGAGGGCTGACCATCACTTCCTCACAAAAGCCAAACCAAAGAAGGTCTGACAGTTATAAACATTCAAAAGCAATAGATAATTTACACAGAGGTCGACCTGTTTATGAAAATATCCATATACCTGTAGTTGAAAAAATGCGAAGAGAAGAAAAAGAATATATCACTAGTATGGAAACAAGTAAATTTAAAAAGTCTGAAATAATGAAAGAGCTGTTTGGTTCTTTTGATGGTGTGGATATTACTAACGGACAAAATTTTTCGGGTAATTCTGAAATACAGAATGTAGATGACATTGAGCGATTAGTACAAAAAACACTAAACTTACATGAAGCGGCAGACTAAGAAACAACTTTAAAATGTAAATTCATCCGTCCTTGAAATTGGCTGTGCATTTGTTAGTCTTCAGTATTTTTGTAAAAAATAAATGTGTGTTAACAGAGTTAATAATCATGAATCAAGTTGAACTAATTTGTAAAATTTATCACATTTTATTGTATATTTTTTGTTGCCTTTTTAAATTTAGACTCATTTGTAATTTATATTTTATGTTTTAAAATGAAGTATTTTATTTATCAATTTATAATAATTATAATTATCAAATTAATAAATAATATCAATATTTATTTAGTTAAAGCATTAAATTTAAAAAGATTAAATGTTAGATTGTCATTTTGAACAGTGTTCATTGTAATTTTAGTCACATTTAAAAGGTTTACCTGAATATTATATTCTTTAAATGTATTGTATGGTTTATTTTTTTTAATATAATGCTATTGTAGAATTTATTTTGTGTGGCACCTATTCACAACTACATATTGGAATACTTATTTAAATGTTTTAGGTTGAAGGTGTGAGAATAAAAATGTTTGGAGATTAAATCTGTATTTTCTTTCAGTATTTTGATATTTAGTCTATTTTATCTGCAATATAAGCAGAAGCAATAAAGGAAATTGTTTATAGAGGGAGTAATAGAAGAAAACTCATTCAGGAGAAGAATCTTGGATAGGTTTGCTCATAGGAAAGGCAGGTAGTTTTAAAACAATCATATTTTGACTATATCAACGAAGTGAAATAATTTTATATAAACAAAAAATACCTTTCCCCGTATTGTCGCCTGCACCCTTTCAGGGAGATAGCCCCCGAAACACACGTTCCACACCCTACCAACAACGTAATCACATTAACGCGTTTTCGCGTAAGCTGTACATGGTGATGATGGACACAGTAGGGCCAGCCGCACCAGTTCATCCGCCTTTAAAATATGATCCCACCTAACTTACCGTATCTTGGTACCTGTGGTGTGTTTGATCTGCCAGTGGATAAATCCCTGGACTTTATTAAAAAAACAACCAAAATGTTAATACTCACTTATGTGATTATAAATACATTTTAATTTTTGTTTAACTGTAAATTTATCATACGCAATATCAAGAGCACAGTGGTACAATATATTACAATGAAAATATTGGAAAGAACCCCCAATATCACAAAAATAACAAATAAAACCAATTACTTAAGATTCAACTCTTATGTACATTTCGATGACCATGTCATCATCAGAGGGTCTTATTATAATCTAGCAAACAAGAATTTACAAACTAGAGTGATGATCACTGTAGTTTGTAACTTCTTGTTTGCTAGATTGTAATTTTGTAATAAGACCCTCTAATGATGACATGGTCATCGAAATGTACATAAGGGTAGGGTTTAATCTTAAGTAACTGGTTTTATCTGTTATTTTTTATTATTTTTGTGGTATTGGGGTTCTTTCCAATATTTTCATTGTAATGTAAATGTATCGATTACTTTTCTAATGTAAGAGTATTTCTTAAAGAATCTTTTTTCTAGCTTAATTGAACTATTTACTTTTACTATTGTTGCTGGTTGGAAAAAATTTCAGAAATTTATTTAGTTGATTTACCACAGGATAGTTACAATTATTTTAAACAATTTTTGTTGTAACTTGATTTAATTATATAAAGATTAAAGTATAAACTAAAATTTCCTTTTCTAAAATATGATACAATTTGTATTTAAATTCCATTGAATTTTTGCTATTTATTTTACTATTAATAAGCAGTTGTTTAAACATGAAATACTCTTGAATGTTTTATAAAGTTCAGAAATGTTCATGTAATCTTTGCATAAAGTTCATCAATCAATTGGATAACACTATTGTTTAAACGTTTCTAACAATTGCAGTCATAGTGGCTTTTTAGAGTTAAAATTACACACATACATTTACATATATATTTAAATATAACAGAAGAATAATGTATACCAATTTATTTTATTTTATGCCCATATAAATATTTGTAGAAGTAACAGGCAAGGTTACTTCCTAGTGCCTTCCTGTTTAATTTATATTTGTGCCCCCAAACTTAAATCTGAAGGATTACAAAACCAATTTTATTTGATTTACATCTTTAGAGCTCTTTGATCCCAGATGTTTAATGTAAGATATATGGACATAAATAAGTTATATTTACTTAAGTACTAAATCATTTATTTTCATTATGAATGTCTTATTCTTTTACTTATATTGACTTTAAAGAAATTATGTTGCTATTCATTTTGAGTATATAGTGTTTTGACTTTGTTAAATATTAACTTGATGTAATTTAATCTTGTGATTTTAAAACTTGCATTTTATATTTGAATACATTTTTATTTCATGACCACCACTTATATTGCTATTTAAAAAGTCATTTGTTTATATATTTCTTAATCATTAATTTTCAATAAGTGATTATGTTTTTATTTAAGGAAATTTGAATCTATGATTTTTAAAAAATTACTTAATTTGCGAGTAATAAATGGTTAATTTGCTATCGAAATCGCTAAAGTTTCGTTAACAAAATCGACCCTTTAGACCTTGTTTACTCAACCAGATATTGAACCTGGCTTCCCGCTACAGTCCATAACAGCTGTTTCCTTTCCTTTTGTTCACCTTTCTGCCGATAAAATCTATCAATGACACATTTTCACACAAATTCAAAGTATCATCGTGTTTGTTAAGACTCCCTTGCTTCTCTATTTCGACAGCCTCACGAATAATTCTAGACCTGTAGTTTTCCACTTGAGCAATCTGTCGTCAACACTGGAAATCAATGGTATGCCCTGTATCGCAGTGGTACTTGTACAGAGCCGACGTCAGAGTCCGCAGTCACCAGTAAGAGTCAACCAAGAGCATGTTTGCTTATATGGTTGGGGGATGGTGTGATTTATTTTCAAAACCTCTCATTTATAAGTGACAACTGCTTTAATAGGGCTTGTTCTAATAAGGACCTTTTGTACCTATTAATTTTAAATGCATGTATAGTAACATTCAAATAACCTAAACTGATATACTCCATACTAAAGAAAATAAAACCTTTTTTAAGAACTCTCTAAATTAATTACTTTGTCAATGACAAAAAGCATAATTATGTAAAAACTATTGCCTAACCATTTCCACAATTGACTGTTAATAGCAAAACATAGATCTTATTAAGACTGGGAGGAAATAATAGGGATATGGCTACCTCAGTTGGAGGATAACTAACACTAGTCTACCGTTAGTGCTTTGAACTGAATTAATGTTGAAAATTTAAGTATTCACTACTAAAATTTTAAATTTTTTATAACTCAGTCTTAAAGTTTATACCATCTGTGTAAAATAAACAGAGTCCAGGCATAGATGTGGACCACCAGTTGGTCATTGGCTTAAAACGTGTGGAAAATAAATGATCAATAAATTTTAATATGGCTACTAATTGGACGAAAATTTTTTATTGGTAATTTTCCATCCTCGGTTTATTTTGATTACATTTATTTTGTTTTAAATTTCATGGTATAAACAATAAAAAAGAATCATAGTTTATTCTTGAGGGTAAAAGATCTTACTTTAAAATTAATAATACCTGAATCTGTTTTGTTTATAGAAATGTTTTATTGTCCAGTTGAAAATCAATAGAAGAAATAAAAATCTTAATTTTTTGATGTCCTAAAATCCCAAATTATACTAAATTGAAAATTATTTTCAGTGAATGAATTACACGTTATCTAAACCTCACAATTACTCGGGAAATAAATTTATAAACAAAATTTAAAGTTAAACTACTTTTAGTGTCACTTCCCAAGAGATAGGCCGACTAAAAGTGGTTATTTAAGAAACTTCAAGATGTACAACACTAAAACTGCAAATTTTAAAGTTGAAGTTTGTGAAAAGGTTTAAAGGAACAATATATGTTATTTAACATCACCTATGCTTGTCTCAAGTTTAAAATAGTGATCGTTCGGTTAGATCTGGTATCTAGAAAAAGGGCAGTTACATGGACCTTGGTATGATTACAGGTTATCTTAAAGATTGTTTTGATTTTGACGACTTGGTATTTGTCATAGTTTTATCCCTTCAAATGTCTAGAGGTGTCAGGGGTATTTCCCTCTCAGATTATGTAAGCATTGGCGATATACATATCTCAAACTCGAATAAAAATGGCTAGTAGGCTATAAGTTTTTGAAGTTTCTTGATGTAATCATCTTGAATTCACTGATTAAACTAATTTTACACTACTTAACTAAGTGAATACGTAATTGCTTACTTCCTGACGTGTTTCAAAACGATTATTTCTTTTTCGAAGCTAACCTTCTACCACCGTTTGTAAAGAGCCAGAAGCCGCTAGTAGAAGGTTAGCTTCGAAAAAGAAACAATCGTTTTGAAACGCGTAAGCAATTACGTATTCACTTAGTTAAGTAGTGTAAAATTAGTATAAGTTTTTATTACATCCTGAGTTATATAAATTAAAGACTTGGTGACTTTATAATTTTAAGTAAATTTGTAAAAAAGGTTTATTCAGATTCAAGTATTGACACAGTAGATATCTCAATATTTTTTTTCATAAAGTTACTAAAACTATGAGTTCCAACTAGTCACTTGTTAAATTTTAATATAAAAGTTGTATAGATCATTGTAAAATTAAATTTTACACATCATGAACCTGTTTAAATTGATACTTATATTTATAGCACATTTTAAAGCCTTCTAAACATGAAGTTTACTACCTCTAAACTGAGTTGCTATAGCTTTTTCATGACCTTGAAAAATATTCCGTTTATATATTTGTTATACTCTGCTAGGAATTTAGTGCTAACTTTGAACAAGTTTGTTGTAGGGCCTACTTATTGAGGATAAGACCAATTATACACATATTTATACTGAGACATTTAGCTGCCATTTTCATAGAATTGATTCACTGCAGCTGCCTGACACTATTTTTATTACTGTCATATTTATTAAATATTCAATTATGAATTACAATTGCTTTTGTAAAAATGAGATTTTTTGCTGAGGTAATTATTTCAAGCAGATATAAATAGGCTTACTGTGTTTTATAATTCTTAATGCACAGAATAATTCTTTTGTAATATGAGATAAAAAATGTAACAAAAAACCTACATGGAATTTAATATTACTTTTTAAAATATGTATTATTAAAGAAAAGTAGTAATACATTAAAATTATTTTTAGTTATTTATTAGAAATTAAATTTGGTGTTAGCAACACATAACAGGTAAATTGATTTAAGGGATAAAATGTAAAAACAAAAATCTACATAGAGCACAGTAGCATAATGTAATAAATAAACAATAGCCCTTGCTACAATTGAAGGGCTGAGATTGAAAACCAGGTAATGCCCAACAAGTAAAATTTTCAAGAGAGATAAAAAAACATTCTGTAAGCTTATACACACATAATACAACGAAAATATGGTTATCCATGAATAGATATGATGGAACCACATAGGTTAATGTATAATAATATAAGTTTGTATTTAATTTATGGTGTACAGATAGACTTTAAATCTGGAGATACCTGGTTTTCATTCTTAACGAACAAATATTATTTGAAAAAAGTCATTATTGTCTGAGAGTGAAAACCAGATAAGGACCAACAAAAATAAATTAGCACATTTTAAAAAGATTATTTTAATACATGTATAAAATATTGGTATTAATACATTTAACGCAGGTCTTAGCTTTCAAGTATGCTAGTTTTTCATCATCAGAAAGTATGTCACTGTCATACATTCCTGTAGATTCATACTGCAAGGCTTCCAATGCAAAGTAGTAATGTTGGTAGATCTGTGGCACATAACTCTTTGCCAGTTCTTGCACATTCCTTAGTTTAGCAGGTTTCATGGCTATTGGTTTTCTGTACAGAACAGGTGCATCGGAAAGGCGGTTGCTTTCCCCATCAGTCTCTGCGAGCAGCGCTATAAACACTTCCTTGGTCAAATCCAAATCATGAGATTGACTGACATGTATTTCTATGCCAGTGAATCGAAACATTCTGCACTTAGTTATGGTAAACTGTACACCTTTCTTATTCCTGAATAAGGTAGAAATAAAGGTTGTAAATAGTCTAAGTAGTTTTTCACTCTAGATTGAAGAACACTTATAACAGTGAACCTGGATTTCTTGGACGCTTGCTGCACCAAAGAATACCACTGTTCTGGCAAATACACGTATTCTTTATGTCGCTATGCTTTTTCAATGTTAGCAAAGTTCCTGTCACAAGGCAGGAATGAATGTCCAGGTTCAGGATAATGATGTTGTATAAGTTCAAAGCGTTTAGTAGCTGCGAGGCTTGAATAAAACATTAAAAGTCCTATGTTTTTGTTTTGCCCACTACAGTTGTCAGGAAACACATATAATTTGTTTACATCTGGGCCAATATAATTTTGTATGTAATGATTTAGGAAAGACACTTTCATTACAACCTTTCCTAGCAGTTGTTTCATCAAACATGTACATTTTAGCTGTTCCAGTTTTTGCTGAGTTGAAGCACTGATTAAAGACCCACACCTGTCTTTTATAAAATATGTCACCAACAGGAAGTACAGGGACAGGTAGGTTTTGCTGGTAGTCAAAAGATAGTTGTGGTAGTTTCAACACTAGGGTCGTCGTGAGCTATTTTTTTCCATTTCAATATAAAACTTTTCAGCTTTCTGTTGATGAACGATTCTTTCACTAACCAACCGATTTTTTCTCCCTTCATCTTTTTCATTTTCTATTTCCACAGCAAATTTATCACACTGATCACAAACATCAGTCCGAGGTGTGCCAAATGAGAAATTAAATTATGTGTTAAAAATGTTATTATAATATTCATAACTTACAACAGGCTTGCATTTCCCCCTTGTTTTTTTTTGGTACATGTCGAGTTCATACTTTTCCAGGTACAAGTCATACATTTTGCTCACATCAAGATCCGCAGCTAAGTACTTTCTGGCAGATTCCCGTCTAGAATAGTGTTTTGGAAAAGATAAAATATGATTCTTTATGTGATTCAAAAGGCTTATTATTAACCCTTGACCCAATAGACTGACCTCGCTTATCCAAGGGAGGCGTGTTTCTGCCGGTAGTGACCTTGTGAGCACACAACTTTTCTATATGGGATTTGGTTATGCCATGAAGGCCACAAAAAGCCACTTTGCAAATCTCAACATTTTTCATGTTGAGTGTCATGGCATATTTAAATGTGGCATTCCTTCTAGATGGACCAGGTGTGTTGTCAACATGGTTATCATCGTCATCAGTATCACTAAAAGTCATTACGTTCAGGATTTTGAGCACGTCTTTTCTTTCTTCTATCAGGTCTTTTTTTAGCAATAGTTTCCACTTATATCAGGCCAAATAAGTAGGTGTCTTGAATATTTTTTTCTGCTAAGTCGTTAAAGTTTTGGAGGATATTTACCTTGTCTGTGTCTGTAAACTTGTCTGAACATTTTCTTTTACATGCACAGTCATTGGTTTTTCTTGCTGAAACAATACGACCTTTTTTATTAGTAGGCTATATTGTTTATCTCGATTTCGGTTCCTTGTTCTTACATTTTGGATCCATTTTTCAAGGTTTCGCTTCCTTTTTCTTGTTTTCGTTGCCTCATGTACAACTCCATCTTTTACAATGAAATCTGGATCTGAATCAGTATTGTCCACTTCATCAAACTCACTGCTACTCATGATTAAAGGTTTCAAAGTATTAAAACAATGTTATTACCATGGTTATCACAACACTTCTATCTTACCACAGCACACTGTGCATAGAAAACCCATGTATAATAGAGATGGGTAGTACTTGAACGACTTAGTTCCGGAAAAGGTACAGTATTGACCGGTCTCTGTTTTAGTGAACTATAGTTCAATCGTTTCGTCATGGGAGGGGAAGGGAAAGGAATGAACTATTCCCCACACCACCGTACACCATACAAAATGATACATAGTTCTTTTCATCTTACCATGACGTATACCGTACAATTGCCACTCTTCTGTCTCCCCACTCCCCACTATACGTATACTCACACGTAGATCTTCAATCTACGTATATGTATATTTAAACAAACCTATAAAGTCTCCAGTTAGGATAGATTTGGTTGTAATTTTATACACATTGCCAATTAGACTTCTCCTTCCGCGGAGTAATACTTTTTGCAGGTTGACGTAACGTGATCTCTATTCTAGGATCACGTGTACATTTGGTTAAATGTATAAAATTGTAGCTAAATCTATCCTGACTGGATACTTCATAGGTATATTAAATTAACCATCCATGGCAATACCAAACAATAGTTGTCAATATAGCTTCAGGACAAGTTTTTATTCGTTTTATATGCATTGTATTGAGGGGTGGACAATGTGCAATTTTTACCAGCACTATTAGCACCATGTTTGGGGGAATCACAATTTTCCAAAACTATTAATGTTTTGGGGCGTGAGTGAGAGTTGTAATAATTTTTTTCGTATCACTGATGACTTTCTGCGTCGGCCGGTATAATGTTTTTCGTAAAAATCGTACACGTGGGCACGGTAAATAAATACCAAAATTACTGGAATAATCTCTTAATATTCGATATTACATGTACGGTACGATCTCTTAAAATGTACTATATAGTTCATTGTAGAAATGCACTCACGTGTCCATAGATTAACAACACATTTGGAATGAAAACCAGATATCTCGGTCCTTACCTTATTTTGATTCTCAATTAAAACGCAAACAAAACTCAAACGCTCCTAGCGGCGAAACGACTAACTACATCGTCATAGTTCTCATACTGGTCAATAGGTAGCGTCCACTACCTCACAGTTCGCCTATTTTGGTCAAAGTTTCGGCCTTGCCTGGTTTTCATTCTCAGTCCTTAAATTTATTGAAACAACCTTGATATACATTTCCCTAACACAGTTAGCATAATCAGAAAGTTACAAACATACTACTAAACATAGTATATTAGTACGTACCCTTCTGATGATACTAACTTGTGACAGCGAAATGTACATCAAAGCTGTTTTAATCAAGGTTATTAGAATTTTAATAAATTTTAGCTGGAATTATTGTTTATTAAAAAATAAAATGTAATTACTCATTCAAAATACCAATAAACTTCTGATAATTATTCTCACATTTAATTTTTTGCCCATAAAGATTTAAAAAGTGTTTCAAAAATATTTGCAGTTTATAATTTTATTATTAACAGAATATATAAACCACATTTGACAATTTTAAAATAGACATAACCTTACACTTCTATTTTATCTTTTTCCCATATTTATTACTATTATTAGTATCTTGTCAAGAACGCCTTGCTTTTTGTGTTTATTTTTTAAATTTAAATTTCATACTTTTAAAAATTTTAATTATATTTCAACATAAAAATAAAGGATGTTTTTTAAAACTTAATTTGAATTTGAGTCTATTTACGTTCATATAGCGCATGCGTAAAGTGAAAATTATTTTGTTGGTTTTATTCAGTTTTTATTCTTCAGTCCTTAGTTCGGAATTTGAATAGAAATGCTAAATTATTATTCCTGTCATACCTCTGACTTGAAGGTCAATTATTATTCTAGTCAGTATAAGCATAACATAAATTTAAATGTTTTCAAAATTAACCTTGAAGATTCAGATTATGTAATGTCTTTGGTCCTATTAACTAGTATAACCTATAATTATGAGTGAGATGTTTTTGTGTTTGTAAGAAATCGAGTCGGGTACTATTAATATTTTAAAAAGTTTTTTTATGTAACTTTTAGTTTAGCAATGACCTATACAAATAAAATTCTTCAGATTTAGCATAGTGATGGGAGCACCATCACTTTCACTTTTAACATTGAGGAGAGGGAATGTTCACCTGAGTGACTTCATAGCAAGTGTTTGAGGTGTAAAACCACTTTCTCCGTTTCTCTTTCCATACATAGTGAGAGTTATTTGAAAAAGGTTGTATTTTGATATTTTTTTGGTTGTATTTAGATATCATGTCTTTGCACAGCAATACTTTTAAGTGTTGCAGTTTATTAAAAAGAACAAGTTTTGTGCCTGTCTTCAACTCTAGTGTCAATGAGTTTATATATGCTAGTAGTATTGTGAAAAACAACAAGGTTTTAAATTCAAATTTCCACAATGACAATAAGAAATTTAATGTAGCTGGAAAACTAGCTCATAATCAAAGACCAGATTGGAATAGAGCTGTATCTGAAGCAGAAAAAATTGTAGGATACCCAACATCTTTTTTAAGTCTTCGATGGCTATTGAGTGATGAAATTGCCAATGTTGCCTTACATCTTCGTAAGCTAGTTGGATCAAACCATCCACTTCTAAAGACAGCTAAGTATGTAGTAAATAAGAAAGCCATATATGTAGTATAAAAAGTGTATTATAAAATTTGAAGGAATGTTTTAAGGTTAAAAATTGGTTGTGAATAATAATAATTATGAAAAACAGTATCTTGTACACACACACATCATCAATATTGCAAAAAAAAACAGTTGTACTTGGCAATGTAAAAAACATGTAAAGAACATAGAAAAATAATAATAAAACTTGTCGATTTCATTAAAGAAAACATTGATTAACCCCATGACATAACCAATTAAACTATATAAACTCTGTATTTTTTAAGGTTGAAATGCAGTAGCTCGGCACCATACGACAGGATAGGTTGGATTAAAAAAAAAATAATTGATTAAAACGAGCTATCTAGTTGATGAATAAAGTCAAAGATGAGCCCTATCTTGTGTACAATGATAAACACTAGTGTGTAGGCCAATTCACTTGCCAACCAGTTGTTACCTTACGTTGGCAAATTTTATTAATTTTTTTACAACCTAATAAAACTAGATTTTGTGTAGGTATATTTTATAGAGAAACCTTCAATCTATAAAGTTTTGTGTATTGTAAAGTGAACTTATTTTTAATGTTTTAAAAAAAATTATAGTTTTTGGGGTGTTGAGTTTTTGGTGACATTTCAATATTTTATTTTTATTTCTGAAGTCTTTCTACATCCCAAGGTTTAATTTTGTTTTAGAAATTTAGTGACATATGAGATTCAAATAAATAACAGAATAACCGTTGAATTTCATCATAAATTGAGTCAGTGAAATTGTTATGTTTGAATTTAACAACTAACCTTAAATAGATGTTTTATAATATACTAAACTCCAAATTTGTTAAATTTAATCACACCAGAAAAAATTAAAAGACATAGATAGTAAAATATATTTGTATAAATTATTACTTTCTTTGTTGAAAATTGACACTATAGTGGACATATACCATTTCCGAATAACTAGTAACATTTTTCACCTATTGATTTCCAACTGAAGTTTTTGTCTTAGCTCATAATTATTTTGGGAATGTAACTAATATGATGTTTTAGGTACTCGGATTACCGAAAACTCGGGTTACATGGGAATACGTTCCTATGCACTAGGAACAATAGGAGTTCTAAAGAACCCTAATACTACTTATTCAAAATGTAATAAATAAGTTTTTTATGAGTATTTCTTGGAAGCCCAATTCATTTCCTTTGCATACCGTATTGATATAAACATTTCTTGGAAGCCCGACTCTATTTCCTTTGCATACCGTATTGATATAAACATTTCTTGGAAGCCTGACTCATTATCTTTATATACCGTATTTAAATAAACGCATCTTGGAACTATAACTCATATCATTTGTTTACCGTGTGGCTATAAACATTTCTTGGAAGCCCGACTTAACATTTTCTTTCAAATAGATAAAATAGGGTTGAATTTAACGGAAGCTCGAAATATCGGGACTCTTTCGAGACTATTGTATTTAGGTTAAATAACACACATAAGGGCGCTTTATATACACTTAAAACAAATTATTTACAAACCCGATGTTATATATGATAATGTATTATTATAAATTATTTAATGTATTACATCACTTAAATATATATAACTATCTAAATAACTACAGTTGGATTTTTTTTAGTTCTTTAGTTTTTTTTGTACACAATGATATTTTATAATCAAGTATGCAACATTGACAGTTGTAACGACTATAAAATATTTGCATTACTAAACACTAAACTCATAAATTAACACTGCCATAGCTAAACTGAATTCCACATTGTCATGATAAACAGAAAAGTTATGGAAGAAAATAAAATAAACGTAAATACAAAAGGCAAAAGCATATGTATGCTGGTGCAATATTTTGACAGTTCTTCAAGAGATTGCAACATATTGGATAGAGAATAAAATTACTTTCAAACTTATGACAAAACACTTACTTTTAAACACATTAATACAGAATTAGCACCTGTCTACTATAGTAGACATGCAAGTGTTCATGGAATTTGTTATTATCCTATATAGCGGCCATTTAACATGAGAGGAAACCACTGTAAAACGTAATTCAAGATGACAGATGAATATAGATTTAGTTAGGTAGATTTGTTTTTTTTTCTATATCTTGTAACATAAATCTTAGAATTCATGGAATGAATCAAAAGTAATTATTTGAGTATTTAGGTGAAACTATTAACTTATTTGTTGACATATTTAGAAAGTCGTTTCATTGATGAAGCTAACCCGCTACTCATGGAATGAGTTTTATTTCCCTTTGCTTTCTAGTGACTTATGTTCTATTTTTAAGAATGAAGTAAGTTCAATTAAAATTACAGTTTAAATTATTTTAATAATGTCTCACAAGTTTCATTGATAGAAATATAAAGGGTGCGGCAAAATAATTTCCTTATTTTCAAATGTAAATAAATACATTGTTTTTCTTAATTATAACAAATTAATTATTTTAACTTATTTAATGGCACTGGAAGTTTTTCCTACTTGGTTTTCAAAAGGATATTGGAGAGGTGGTGCCCCTTGTTTTCAATTTACAGCTGCAAGTGAATTCTGAAGATCGTAAAGACTCTGTCCAGCATGGCTTGAGGTATACGCTGGACTTCCTTGTGTATTTATTACTCCAGGTCAGGCAAGTTCCTGGGACTTGTTTGTAGACCTTGGCCTTCAAGCAGCCCCACAAAAAAAAGCTACAGGGGGTCAAATCGGGAGATCTGGCTGGCAATGCAATGTTGCCTGGTTGAGAAATCAGTTGACCAGGAAACATTTGTCTCAAAATTTTCATTGTTATATGGGCAGTATGAGGTATGGGACCGTCCTGTGCCACCCCACATTTTCGTGAAACATTTTGGAATAACTGTTTGAGTTAACATTAACAGCAATGGCACTTTTTTCAAAAAAAATCTGGGCCTATGATTCCAAGTTAGGACAACACGTATCATAAAGTAACACATTCACTATGAAGAGGCTTTTCGTGGATTACTTGTGGGTTATTTTCATTCTAATCTCAGGCATTTTGTTTATTTACACAACCAGACAGATTAAAATGGGCCTTGTTGCTGAAAAAAAACAATGACGTGTGGTGAAAGACTTTCCAACATGATTTGACACGCTTTCGTTCGCTCTGTCAATCACGGGTAACAGTTCTTGGACAACAACCATTTTATATGAATCCTAATTGAGGTCCATATGTTTTCGAGCAGATCGTTGAGAAGACTGCAAAATTGAGTTATTAACGGCATTGATGTTTTCATTTGTACTAACTACGAATTCTATCTCGTTTTTTCACAACAGAACCAGTCCCTTTGAAGTTTTTCACCCACAGTAAAATAGACTTTCGGTCCGGTACTGTCTCACGAGGACCAATTTGAAATTGTATTTATAGTGGATGTTTGGTCGCACAAATTTAATTCATTGCTGTGAATAAATGGCTAAGGCTCTTTACACATTCGTCTACACCATGATGGCAACTGATGCCAAGCGTCATGTAAACTTCCTTCTCTCCTACCTCGATTGCCACTATTGCCACCACTCTGAGTGTCTCATACTGCTCTCTACAGAGCAATGAATATCAGGCGGTTATTTTGCCGCACCCTTTATATATCAATATAAATGATACAGTTATATAGTCTGCAAGCATACAGCTGGAACTGTTGGTACAAATCGTTCAACCTAATACGTAGGGTCAGTATTGTGAGGGGAATAACCTTGTTGCTATCTTTTACAGTCTTGCTACTGGTATATTTTATCTATTCCAAGGAAAGTAACTACAGTAAAAAAAGGTTATTAATCAATCAAAACAAGGCATGAATGTAATTTATATACACTTGTGTAGAACTTATTGTATATAGAACAAATTGGAAAATACACTTACTCATAAAACATATCACTTTGACATATAAGGTAGAATATGTGAGGTTAATTAATTATATAGGATCACATACATATTACAGACGATTTATTGCAGCTTGAGCTCCGCCAAAGGGGATGCTAGTAATGTAGAAGGATGAAAACAAAATACATCTATTAATAAATAAACAAAAACCTCTTAACCACAAACTTTCTTTATTTTACCCTCATGTACATTTCAGTTACCAAGCAACCATCCTCAGAGGGATGACATACAAAGACTGATTACCTCTACAAAAATACCTTTTTTATAATCTACGGAACTACTTACCCCCACTCCGATTGCCACAGCCCCACCTCTTAACCAAGGCGTAGCCATGCCCATCAAGTGAAAACAAGATATCCAACTTCAACATACTAAAATATAAATTAATAATACAATGAATTCTAAATTAAAAATCTTTTGAAAAATAACCAACACAAAGTTTAATATAAAAATCATAATCCTACTTAACAAGTGAATATAAAATTGAATGAGGAATAGGACCTCTATCAGGATGTAATAAACTCTCAGGTTTATGTTTTCTAATATATAAACTTTCGAAACTATTTAACAATTTATTAGTCCTAACATTCTTAATTAACTTAACATTATTAACATCTAGATTGTGATGGGTCTCTAAAATATGGGCAGCAATACTAGACTTATCAAATGTTTGGTATTTAATATCCCTAATATTTTCCTTAAATCTGGTTTTAACTTTTCGTTTTGTCTGCCCAATATACATGGGATCACAATCTGTACAATTAACTTGGTAAATCTCTGATTTATCAAGTGTTTCAACTTTATCTTTAGCATTGCCTAGTAAATTTTTAAGATTATTATGATTTTTATACGCAACTCTCAACTTAACATTCTTAAAAATTCCCTCCAACCCTTTGGTTAAAACTCTGTCAAAAGGTAAACTAATATATCGGCTTTTTTCTTTAGGTTCCAAAGGTAATGTTGTTAATTTTTTTTGAAAAACCTCTGCCATTCCCCACCTTGGCCTCCCAGTACAGCAATGCTGACCTCGTTTTTCCACGTCTTGCAAATCTGTGCAATTCTGAAGATATGGGCCGTCTATCTTTTGACAGTTGCATAGAGGGCAAATATGCAATTGCCAAGGATGCAATTACCAAGGCTGCTAATCCTATTTTATATAAGTAGCCTTGCAGATAGCCATGGCCTGTAAGTATTTTGAATTTGCCAACAGCTTCCACTCTTGGTAGGCTGTGTGGTATTAGCATTGTGTACCCCAGGCCCTTCTATATTTTTCCAACACTCGTTAATTTTTTTCTTTCCCTTGTTTTTTTCATTGATAGTTGATTTGATCTATTTTACAATAAATGAATAGTATTAAATTTTGAATTTAAAAAGAATTTTTAATCCATACACCAGCTTAAGTTAAACCTTATTTTAACAAGAAAATATATTGTATGTTTTGGAGCAGGCTGTATACTTTACTTCAGAATTTACTACAATACCAAATTAGTAATTATTGTTTAACTTGTTTGTATGTTACATTTGTTGAATAAGAAAACATTAATCACAGCTCTAAATTTGTTCCAGTCTTCAATAAAAAAAACCTTTGAAATGTAAGTAGGTTACATTTCTGGTATAAACTTGTAAAATAAACCACTACTTACTGATATTTTCAGCAGATTTTTGAATAATGCGCTGACCTAGTGTGAAACACGTCTGCTGAAAATATCAGTAAGTAGAGGTTTTCTTGACAAGTTAATACCAAAAGTGTAATTATAGAAAAACCTCAAGATATACAACAGAAAAACTGTAAGTAAGTTGGCTGTTGTGTAATCACCTTGATTTCACAGATAATAAATGATTATTTTATAATTAATTGAAAGAACTGTAGCAACAGCTTCATCATTGTTCCATTTACAAAACTATTGTTTTATTTTTCAAAGCCTACCTGCTAGTGACAGCTTTCACTAAAGGTTGCAAGTTTGTGATTAATGGGCGAGGAGGTTTAAGATAAGTGGGTTATGTACTTTGTAATGGAAAAGTCTGTTAGATTGAAAGGGTAATACATTTATTGTTATGATTTAGTACATGTAGAATGTGTAAAGGGATGTTTGTATGCGAGTTGAGTATTGTATACATGACATGATACAATTTTGGGATTTAGCTGGATTCCAAGTGTATGTTTCTTTCTTATGTTTTTAGTGTACTTATGAATCGTATGTTGAACCATCTACCAGTTTGGCCAGTATAGAAACTGGGTAGCTATTACATTATTTTGTAGATTTTGGATTTATTGTATTTGCTGCCTAAGGGTTTGCTGTATTTTATTGTCGGTTTGCTATTTAGAGGGTTGTATGTTTTTTTAAGTGTGTACGTTATTTTTTTTTAGATCTGTTAATTTAATTTCTGATTGTGAAAGCAGTTTTTTTTTTTTTAGATATTTGGATTTTATTTTATACAAGTTTAATATTTTAAGTTTCAAATTTCTTCTTACTAGTTTTACAATATACAATCACTTTAATTGATTACAGTTTGATTCACAGTCACAATTTTTGCCATCCTTATAAATATCATATAACTGTATATAACAAATTAATTTGAGCTATATCTGATGATATAGGATTTTTATTGGTGTATATATTTTCTTATTATAAAGATGAAAAATGAAATATGATGTAAAGATTTAATGTAAAAAGGTGCATTGTCATTGGAATTCAGGTCAATAGGCTACAAACTTAATCTGTTTTCTATTTCATGCCACTTTTCAAGCAGGGTTTGGTACTATTATATTAGAGTTATGTATTAGAAAGTGCCTGTAATTTGGAGCATGACTCGTTTTAGAGGACATCAAAGGCACTTTTACTGACTTAAGTCAGGCTAGTTGATTTTGTATATAGTAAACACAAGGTTTTACTAGCATCAAAACAATTTAAAAACAATTCTGTTCCCTTAAATATAAAGAATCATATCAGAATTTTAATTCGGTTTTCTTTATTAAAATTGTTTTTCCAGTTATTGCTCAATTTTGCTATTAAATATTTCAATTTATTTCTTAAGTATATATAAAAGACAACAATAATTTGATAAAAAAGGAAAATAAATTATTCTTATGGATGCATAAAATGTAGGTAACTACACATGTAGGTATTCCACTAAGTGCAATAAGAAAAAAATTGTTTACAATTAATAATAATAATTTCATAAAGTAAGTGTAACGGAAAAATAATAGACAACGTGAAATATCACGATATATATATATATATATATATATATATATATGAAGTTAATATATTAATATTGTAAATACTTTTATCCACCACTAAGTGCAATAATTTTACCTTGTGTGATGAGGCACCTTTCGGTCATTTGACCATTGTCGAATCACTCGTGTGATTATATATATATATATATATATATATATATATATATATATATATATATATATAAATATCGCAATATGTATTCTTGTGTATTAATAAAGAACTAATTCAAAATACAAATACAAGAATTATAATTGAATTTACAATTCAAAGCTTTTCGTTGGCTAACAGTACCAACATCATCAGGAATATTAAACAATTAAAATTGAAATTGAATTATAATTCTTGTATATGTATTTTGACTTAGTTCTTTAATATCTATCTATCTATCTATCTATCTATATATATATATATGTATATATATATATATATATATATATATATATATATATATATATATATATATATATATATGAAGTTAATATATTACTATGTAAGTAATTTTATCCACCATTAAGTGCAATAATTTTACCTTGAGTGATGAGGCACCTTTCGGTCAATTGACCATTGTGGAATCAATCGAGAGTGATTCGACAATGGTCAATTGACCGAAAGGTGCCTCATCACTCAAGGTAAAATTATTGCACTTAATGGTGGATAAAATTACTTACATAGTAATATATTAACTTCATAAAGTCAGTGCAACGGAAAAACAATGGATAACGTTAAATATCAAGAATATATATATATATATATATATAGATAGATAGATAGATATAGTTTTTGAATTATTTTATAGAATAAAATAAAAGCAGTTTACCTTTGCACAGCCATGGTTTAATTAATACTGTGTAGTACAAACTCAGCTGATTGCTCTTTGGAACCTATTTATGTGTTAATGTGTTCCTGTTGTTTCTTTCTATTAAAGTAATTGTGTAATGTGTTTATCTTACTCATCGTTCTGTTTCTTTTTTCTAATATAGAATGTAGGCATAATTTTTTCTTCCACTTCACGATTTTTCTAAACACTCTTCATCAAATTTTGTCTCTTTCGATAACCTGGCTATGTGTACTGATCATCTCGTATATACCTTTGCAGTTCTTTTAATAATCTTTATTATACAAGAAATATACAATAGCAGATAACTTCTCGGAATACAATTTTTTAATCAGAACATTCTTTTGGTAATCATGTCCTCATCAGCAACTAATCTCTCTTGATAGTGTAGGTTAGTGACTGGTAAGGGCAACATGGTTCCAAAAGCATGTTCAGATTATAACATATTTATGAGAATTTGTGTACTTGTATGTATATTAATCTCAGAAGCTGAGCTCTAACTTGAATAATATAAAATAAGCCTTATATTTATTTATTTGTTTGTTTGTTGATTATTTCCATAATTTTTCTCCAAAAATTTTACTTTCAATTTTCACTTAGGAGTTTGCTTTACAATGGACGCAATAACATGCAAGCTTGGGGCCTTATAGTATTACTGATTTCAAAAGCTGCTGGTCACTTGAATGTTGATGAAATGGAAGAAGACAAGGCCGCTGGTGTCTTACACAGGTAATTAGAATTCCTTTTCTTATTATTGTTGGTGAGTATTTGTGTATAAGGAACAGTTCCTATAAATTAGTGTTTTTACATACATTAGTTTTTCATGATGTTTTTTTAATGTACTTTATTTTAGAATTTACACACTTTTACATTTAATTATACCATTGCATTGGTAATTCCGATGCCATTCAAACCCAATCTCTCCTGAGATAAGTCTTAGTGGGGAATTTATTTCTCTATAATTAAACCTATATCCATTAACATTTTTTATATACTCATTTTTACTTGATTTTTTTAAAACACACACACACACACACACAGAATAATGGGTCTTAAAATCACCATTCTACTTCATACTTGATACCATAATGAGTAAATTTTATATTGAACACATAATTTAGTCTGTTTTGAGTATAAAAAGTCTTTTTTAAGTTTGTTAATTTATGTAAAAGAAGCAGATATTTATTAGATGTAATTATATATTTACTAGGCTTGTATTTGTGTTTAGCCAGCGAGCTTTAGCAGAGGTAACAGAAATGATTCGAACAAGTCATCTTGTACACAAAGGCCTTGTTAACATTTATCCTGGCCTGTACTCTGAACCTGCCACACTTAACGATATGACTTTTGGAAACAAAATTGCTTTGCTTAGTGGAGATTATCTGCTAGGAAACTCTTGTGCAGAATTAGCATCACTGAGAAATCAGGAGGTAATTTTTTTATAAAAACGAGTAACAAAACATTAAAATATTGAATGATGTAATTAAAAATAAAGGTCATATTTTGTGAATTAGTTAAGCGCAGTAGTTCCATTTTAGACTGGAAGTGGAATCCTGATTCTGTCAACTAGTAATTTTTTTTCCAATAGTGTGCCTCTTCTTGTTTTAGCACAGTATGGTGTCACGTAGTTCTTTATAATGTCACTCTAATATCCTAACCTGTTGATCAATCCCTTTGAAAATTGAATAGTTTCAAGCATATAAACTGATGGCTTGATGTAATACTACAGACGCACTTCTATATACCAATCGGTGAAGGAATAAAATAGAAAATGGTTTATTTTAGCTTGGAAAAACTGCCAAGATGTCCCTTAGATGACGTGGAGCAAAAAACACTATTTCAATAAACTCCACCTTTTCACTAAGTATAATTTACATATATACGATACTATATACTATATTTTATTAATTAAAAGAATTTTTTGACCGTTTTTTCATTAAAGTTTTTCATTCATAAAATGTTTCACTCTTACTTATAAATTAACTTGTCTTTTTGCAACAGCATCTTCAAATTGAAAGGAGCTTCTTATGGTTTGAAAATCCAAGAATACTTCCCTATCCAACAGGTTTTGGTCTTCTTCCTCTCATCTTTGTTCTGCACGTCTTTCTGGATACCATCTTCTACCGGCAAACCATAATTTTGTATATTACTGTCCACGTTAATCTAATCTATTTTACTTCTGTATCGATGTCAAGAATTTTTGTTTGTTTTAATTCTTCCTAGTTCCGTTTTAAGCCAGTTAAACAATGTCAACTTCATCTCAGTGACTTGGCTCTGATGAAAGAGCTTCTTTGAGACCATTTTTGATAGTGCCCAGGGAAATGTCATGTTTCTATACTTATCGATAGATTTCTGAAACACAGTCTCTAAGTGAAATTAAATCTTTTCAGGACCGATTACTGATGATAAAGATTCCATTAATACATACTTCCAATACTGCACTTCAAACTGGAAATAAGGAAACAATGATAAAATTTTTCTTTCTTGACTTCAGTAAGAATTTACTTTAAAAAATTGTACATTACTTGTTTTTATTAATTTCTAATTATTGATTACTTTTGGCAAAAAACCACAGCTTACTGATGTTTTTCAGCAAACACGTTTCACACTCGGTCAGTGCATTGTTCAATGCTGTGAGTTATGGACAAGACTCTGTAAAATCTTACATAACTAGCGTAATTAATAAATAAATATTTATTTACCGTTGTACAATATTTTACCAATACACATATTTAAATTTATTATTTTATTGATATACTGTATGAATTTATACCTTCTTATAAAAATTTAGGCCATTAAGAGGGAAAGTAAAATTATCATTTCAGTAAAATTTAAATCACCTCTTTATTTTATACTTTTATACGTAAATTTATTAAAACTTGTTATAATGAACTCATTTAAATAATTGACAGTACTTGATTTAATTCTGGTTTCCTGGATTTCTTTCTCTATCGGTGAAGATTGACAGGTCTTCTCTTCTGTTTGTGACACGCTCGTACTTTTCAAGTTTAACTTTATATTGCTACTTTTAATGACATAAATTCTCCTTTTCTAGCGTGTATATAAAATTATACCAGGAGATATATTAAAGAAATTTAAAAATATCATAGTTATCCATCTTGACTGCAGTTTGAAACCACTAGCTATGCATGATGTTACTTTTGATGTTTTTAATTTTAAATCTAAAATCCATGTGCCTCCCTTGTCTGAATTACCTGTTGTGAGCACTTTTTTCCTCTCTCCTATTACTTTTTAATTTATTAAAATGTTTTCTTATTGGACGGTTTTCTGTCACGTGAATGAGTTTCTTTTAATCTCTTGTACTTTAGTCGTTTGTTAATGATATCTGAATAATATTAATTTTTAATAATTATTTTATTTATTCTATCCCTTTCATTTTATTTTATTTATGTAGACTATTTTATTCCATCACCATTTTTCCATCTTATGCTTTAATTTACAATGTCAATGATGGTTCTATGATAATTAATTCTTGAGATATTTATATTTTTTCACGTTTCTCTGTGATACTTCTTAGTTATAGCATCTGTGATTTGTTTATATATCATTATTATATTTTATTTACCAATTTATTTACCTATTCATTTATTTATTGGTCCTAAGGTGTTTGATTATGCAGTTTAATGTTTATTTTACCTTATTTATTCATTATTTATCATTACTTATCCAAATTGATCGTAATTTTTCTTATGATGTAATTATTTCAAATATTTTAGAAATTTAGTTTGCATAAAACTCTTCTTACAATGATACTTAGGGTATAAGTTTTGCTTATCTCTGGCCTTTGCTCAGCAAAATTATACTTCAAATTACTCTCTCTTCTACTTATTTCTAAATCGCATAAGTTCAGGCATTACTTTGTTATAATTTTATTAAAAATTTTTTAATGAAATTTGAATTTTTTTCAAATTGGAAGATGGCGAATGGTTGTCAAACTAATTAATGTCCAGGATGTGTTGTAAAAGTATTATTTATCCCCTAAGAAATATAAAATTGTTGTAGTTAGTTGAACTAATGAGTAGTGCTGTGCGAGACTTAGCAGAAGGTGAGTTTCTTGGTCGTAGAGACCTGCAGAACAATCCTCTTCCTTCAGCGCCTCCACACACAGCTGCTATTGAAGATTGGACTCAGAGGAATGTTCTTTCAGCTGGTAGCCTTTTAGGAAAATCGTGCCAAGGGACATTGAAGCTAGCAGGTCATGGCGAAAAACTGCAGAATCAGGGATATAAATTTGGCAAGCATTTAGCATTAGCATGGCAGGTTAGTTTTGGTTATAAAGAACATTAAAAAAAAGCGTGTAATAAAAATGGTTCGTAATTGGTGTGGCCAACTCATTACATTTAGCTATTTGTGTGAATCACAGATATCTATAAAAGTCTATCCTTCTATACACATCACTTACTCATTTCAGTTTCTCTCTCTCTGATACAGGGGACAAAGGATACAGAGGGTCTGAAATATATAATTGTTTTAATGTTTTGGTGCTTATGTGTATCAATTTATGATTACATACCCAACTGTTATCAAGTTAAGTCTGTCAGTCTCCTGAAATTTTTAGTAGTCCAAAAGATAGACTACTATATAGATAGACAGATAGATAGATAGATGGATAGATAGACTCATATCTATAGAACCTAGCATTTATCTAACAATAATTCTTAAAAAATTAGCTAAAAAACTTGATAGTGGATTCTTTATTCTTATCCTGGATATAAAATTTTGTGCTAACTGTAAACTGTTTTGAGTCATAGATAAATTATTAAGAAAAACATCTACTTAGCTTTTACTTAAACCTAAATCTTGTAAGCAAATTATTACGAGGGCTGTTTTTTATCAACTTCCGATGTGGTATAAAAATAAAACTAGTGAGAGTAATTAAATAAATTTATTATCAAGAGTTAGGTACATTATTAGTTACTTTTCAACATAATCGCCTTTTAAATTGAGGCATTTTTCATACCTGTGTACAAACTTCTTAATACCTCTTTCATAGAAGTTTGCCACCAGTGATTTGAGATGGGTTTTCACGGCGACTTGCAGCACGTCATCAGTTCGGAAGCTCTGCCCTCCTAGCATCATCTTCAGTCCTGGGAAAAGGTGATAGTCGCTCGGCGCTAAATCAGGGCTATACACCGGATGGTCAAAAACGTCCCATTTAAACCCGTCAAGAAGACGTTTCGTCAAAGCAGCACTGTGAGGATGGGCGTTGTCATGAATGAGCACAACTCCTGATGTGAGCATTCCTCTCCTTTTGTTCTGGATAGCTCTCCGCAAACGTTGTAACGTACCACAGTATCCTTCCGCATTGATTGTGGTCCCTGGCTCTAAAAACTCCACAAGCAAAACACCTTTTTGATCCCAAAACACGGTGGCCATAATCTTTCTGTTGTTGAACGTTTTTTTGAATTTTTTGGGTTTGTTTGGAGAGTTTGAATGCATCCATTGTTGGGACTGCTGTTTCGTTTCTGGGGTGTCGTACAGAACCCATGTCTCATCTCCTGTCACGATTTTGTTCAAAAAATCATCGCCATCAGCTTCGTAACGATTCAGAAAAGACCTTGCTGACGCCATTCGCCGAGCTTTGTGGTCATCAGTCAACATCTTCGGCACCCATTGAGCACAAAGTTTTTTGTAACCTAACTTATCAGTTACGATAGTGTATAGGGCTGACCTTGAAATAGCAGGAAACTGATTGGATAGCTCCGTAATCGTAAACCTCCGATTGCTTCTTACACTTTGATCAACTCGTTCAACGAGGTCTTCGTTTGCGATCGACTTTCGTCCTTGGCCCCCTTCATCATGAATGTCAACTCGTCCATCTTTAAATTTCCTACACCAATCACGCACTGCACTGTCACTCATAAAGCTTTCACCGTATACTCGTTTCATTCTACGGTGAATTTCTGCTGCGGATAACTCTTCAGCTTGCAAGAAACGAATGACACTTCGCAACTCACACTTGGCGGGAGATTCTATCAAGGTAGCCATGTTTATGTGTCACTGGATAAACTGGTAATGGCGTCGGACGTCCGAAAACGAGTGAGGTTGTAGTGGGAGAGGTGCGCAGTCGATTGCCGCGCATTACTGGCCGATGCCGCTCGCCCTGCCGTCTAGCGGTACAGTCGGAAGTTGAAAAAAAACAGCCCTATCAAATCACAAAATTTTCCAATATGATTCACTTGACAGAAGATATACATCATATGATAAGAGATGTCATTGATGGAGACTTGGTACTAACCATTTTGTAATATGTTAGTCAGTCATCGATGTCTAATTCTGTTGGTCACAAATTTTGTCTTCTTAATGTACTTTTGGCAAACAATACAGACGTCGCAATAAGGGTTCAAAAAGGTTGATTTTCAATTTATTAGCTATCCACTATTTCAATTTTTTAAAATTTTGTCAATATTCTGGTAAATTTTATAATACAATTCTAGTTTAGTGTTAGTTAAGGTCTTACTCTAAAGATTTATTATACATTTTATTTATATCCTAAATTATCCATGATTACAATTGACTTATTTTTATCACTTTTTAAGTATAAAACATTCTTTTTTATATTTCTAATAATATTGTAATATCTAACTTTTTCTTGAGATCAATTTTTTGTTGCCTAATTCTTTTTAATCAGTTCTTATAATATTTTTTATATTATGATTTTGGAATTTTAAAGCTGTTTTGACGTTCATTAAATTTTGTTTTATCTCTATGGTGATCCTTGACAACAAATTTCAATCTTTAATTTAACAATTTCATTTCTTCTTTATTTTAATTATTAACAAAATATTATTGTGAAATCTTTAACAATATTTTCATTCAAATTACTTATATTTTCATTATACAATTGCCATAATTTTTTATTCAACAATTGTATCTTCAAACAATGCTTATGTTTGAAACTAATAATATTTTTTCATACTTCATGTTAAACTAACGTGCGGCATAACTACAGGCAATCTAGAGGTACAGTTTGTACGCTTGTAATTCCAACGTTGCTGGTTTTGACTTCAACGTTTTAATTTCTAAATTAAATATTTTTAGGCAATATTTTTTAGTGCATATTTACTCTATATGTTTTGTTGAAAAAATTATTTATAACAATTTTGATTTTGATAAAGTTTGGATAAACAATCTGGCTTCTAAAATTACTTGAAAACCACATATCTGTGATAACAACCTTGCTTTTAATAATTAAGCTAATTAGAGTTTGGTTAGTGAGAACAATTCACAACAGTAAAATTAAAACAGCAAACTCTAAATCTCATAACACATTAGTTTATTACAACAAAGACACTAGGTTATTAAAACAACCATACTAGTTTGGATTACTAGTTTTGACGACTATTAGTAGCCAAGCACTGATGAGGGTGACATCATCGTCGAAATTAGTGTGGTCGTTTCAATGAACTAGTGTGTTTTAATAAAATAATGTTTAGTGAGATTTAGAGTTAACTGTTTTAACCTTAGTGAACCTTACTATAAGTTCTGGTTTTGTAGTAAATTCAGCTCCATTGACTTGAGCTCCATAATTATATAAATATTTTTTTTTAGCCTGTGAAGTGAAGGTAATAATGCACACCGATCCAGTAATTATAATTTGTATTTATTAATGAAACCGATTAAAAAGTAAGCACAATTTTTAATTTTTTGTGAAGAAAGATAATAAAAAATTAACTACATACAGAAGAGAGCTCGTATTCTCATCAGTAATATTTACAGCAGTCCTTTGCATTTTATAAATTTGAGGATCAGTTAGGTTACTATTTGTTTTGTTTTAGGCTTGTTTAGACCTAGAGCCTTTTACAACAGGTTCTCCATATAAAGCAGCCCTTTGCATTTTATAAATTTGAGGATCAGCTAGGTTACTATTTGTTTTGTTTTAGGCTTGTTTAGACCTAGAGCCTTTTACAACAGGTTCTCCATATACAGCAGGATCTGTGTTTAGCCTTACCTCTGCTCCAGTCATGTTTCATCTGGAGAGGGATCCATCATTAATTGTTGAAATTGATAAAGGACTTGAAAGTGTTCAAAATGTTGATTATGGAAAGGTAAATGCTGTTGATATAATGTACTGGATTATAGTGTTTTTTCTCTTTAAAGTTAATATTTTATAAAAGCTGTCAATTTCATTTTTTTCATAAATGTACCTTACAAATACATTTTAAATACAAAACATGTGATTTTAAATGTTGCAACCATTTGTATCAATAAAATTTGAAAAAATTGAAACAACTTCAATGCACCAACAGACACAAAGCTGTGTATGTTTCTTTATAAAACAGAGATCTATTTTATGCTACAATAAAATATAACTATTTTACAACGTATTTACAAAATGTGTAGTTAGGATAGCCTTGCAGTATATTTTAGTGTGTCATTTGTAAAGAATTAGGTAATAAGTATGAAAAGTCTTTCAACTACAATTTCCAAGAAAATAATTAACCCTTATTTACATTGGATAAGTGACAGAAGCATGAGGTTTGAGTATTGTATCACACTATCAGGCAAGTCCAGCTAGTTCCTGCCAAATGCTAGAATTAGTGTTCCTACTTCACCACTGACAGTTTGGTCACTTCATGTATACCAGCAACACATTTTTTTATTATTGTTATGTTTTAATAATAATAAATAGCTCTAAACCTACAACTGGAATCACAAGTCCCAGTGCTACTCAGGGTTACTCCCTCTGCCAAACGATGTAGCACAAGATCTACAAAAATTCTTAAGTTTTTCTATTGGTTAATACCAAAATTGTTAAAAAATGATTGTTTCTCAGCAAAAAAGTTGTTAAAACTTTTCTTACAAAATATGATTATTTCAGAACTAACAGAATATTAAAAATCAATATAATGATAAAAAAGTTATCAATCAAAACAAAGCTTTTTGGGACATGTTGGATGTTTGAAAAGTTACTGCATGATTTGTGACATTTAAATTTGTTTTGTCTTGTTTAGAATGGATTTTTTATTAACATATGTGAAAAGGAAAAATTGAAGCTGACACAGTTTTTGTTTAGCATTACTATTTTACATTTAATGTTATTCTAAGATTAGTTCCTTAGGCATTAAAAACTTCTTACATATGGTTTTTGTTAAGGGAAATCTGAAAATATATGCTCTTAATAATTTTTCTCCCACATTATTATATCAGTTTTAATTTTTCATTTTTGATTTGAAATAATTTATATAAAGATATTTTTAAAATTATCTTTGTAATTTTATAGTTTATCAAGAGTATAACTCTTTTGCTTTTCTATTACAGCTGACAAATTTTGAAAATAAGTCAAGATGTAAATATTAATATTTTTAAAACTGAACAAACTGGTATTGTTTTTAAATGCTTGGACTACTTAGAGGAATATGATCTTTCATTTCTCAGAAAAATAAAATGAGTTTTTAATTTAGATTATTGAAATAATGACTATTACACAATATCAAGAGCACAGTGGTACAATATATTACAATGAAAATATTGGAAAGAACCCCAATACCACAAAAATAATAAAAAATAACAGATAAAACAAGTTACTTAAGATTAAACCCTTATGTACATTGCGATGTTCATATCATCATCATCAGAGGATCTTATTTTGTTATCGAAATATACATATGGCTTTAATCTTAAGTAACTTGTTTTATTTGTTATTTTTGTGGTATTGGGGTTCTTTCCAATATTTTCGTTGTAATATATTGTACCACTGTGCTCTTGATATTGTGTAGCAAACAAGAAGTTACAAATTAGTAATGACATCACTCTAGTTTGTAACTTTTTGTTTGCTAGATTGTAATTTTGTAATAAGGCCCTCTGATGATGATGATGAAATGGTCAACGCAATGTACACAAGGGTTTAATCTTAAGTAACTTGTTTTATTTGTTATTTTTGATTATTTTTGTGGTATTGGGGTTCTTTCCAATATTTTCATTGTAATAATGATTATTGTTTAATCTTTTTTACTTCAGCATAGTTATGTACATAATTAATTAACCAACAATATACAATAATATCAGCATTTTGCAGGTACATTCAATTGTATCAAGAGGCCCTGGCATTACTTTGACAAAACAGCTGCAAAAAGAACACTCACAGAAAGCTATGGAAGTACTTCAAGTATTTCAAGACAGTGATGCCAGAACTGCTCTGTCAAACATCATTGTAGCAATGGGGGAACTCTGATATTCGTTGTTTTTTAGCCCATTCTGTCAAAGTATGGGCGAGAAATGCAGTAGGTGACAAATCATTACACCATGGTAGTAATATCATATTAATCTACCAATTATTTTGTTGTTTTGTTTTTTTAAAAATTTGTTTTTAAGTATTTTTTATCAGTATAATAAATCATTTTTCTTTATGGCTTTTCTTATTATGTTACTATTATAAATAAATACAGTTCAACTTCAATTTTATAATGAAACAAACATACACACTAATAGTTCCATTTTGAGAAAGATACATATTTTGCATAGAAAGGAAATATTTTTATATGTCAGTTTTTCCAATTCCTTCAATTAGTTCACGCTCTTCTTATATACATCTTTTTTAAATTTTCAGTTGCTAATAAAATGCTTTTTATTCTCCACTCAAGTTCATTACATTTTTTTAAACTTGTAAGGGATGACACTTGATGTTAATACAGTTTTTTCAAATAAAAATTAAATTTAATAATGAATTAAATTTGACTTTATGGGAGAGAAAAGCTTTTCACAAAAGGTATGCAATATAGTTATTTGGATTTGGCTTAAAATAAGTGATAACAAATGATTTAATAACTTAAAACAACTGATTTTATGTTATAGGTTATGTGGTAGAATAGTTGTTTTAATGCATAGGTTATGTTATTTTATTTATATTAATTGCAATTATTTGATAAAAAAGTAACTAAAAATCAACAAAAATTTTTACCTTCAGAATTAATTAAAAACATTTTTGTTTATACTACTTGTGTAGTTGAAAAATGCAAAGGCAAATACTGTGAACTGCAAAAGACAAAAAAAATACTATAGTAAATCATGTATTAATACTATTGTAAATACAAAATAAAACGTGGACTGCAGTGAAACATATGTACGTTAGGAATATTTTTGTAATAAATTTAAAAACATAAATAAATTTAAACACAAATTTTATATTTCCAACATTTCTATTTTTACACTTTTCACTATCTAAGTGCAACAAAATATAAACATTTCAAAGTGTTTGTCAGTTCTTCAATTATAAAAATCAACTATAAACGGACAATATTAAATAGGGAAAACTATATTGTGAATGAGTTATAGTTTAGAAATTTGGTAGCTATATTTACTTATGGTTAATGACTAGACATTGAAACAAGTAGGAAAAAATAAATAACTAATAGTGAATTAAAATATTAATTAAAAAAAACAAATATATTTATAACCTATTGAAAGACATTTAATATTTTAAAGCTTAACTAGAAGATAAGTTCCATAAATACACGAATAAATATTAAAGTAAAAGCGTTAAATATTAGTGAAATAATAAAAATAAGTAATAATAATTATTTGATGTCTCTTAATTTTTTGTAAACAAATACCTAATATATTAAGGATTCAAAAACTTAAGTACAATTTTTCTACCACTGTCTCAATAAATAATTAAGTAAAATTAACTTACTTTTAAAATATCCAAATAGATAAATCACATAAAAAGAAACGGCTATATAAAAAAACATTCAAAATATTTCCTACAATCTTCAAGAACTTAATATTTTAAATAAACAACCAAAAACAGTTTGTAAAGGTGAAAATGTAAAAACTTTTTTATCGTACACAGTTTCAATAAAAACAGGAATATTTAAAGAAAGATTTAAATCAAAAGTTTGAATTTATTTTTATTAACACATAAAAGAATAACTTTTCCTTGCAAGTATAAATATTTGTACTTGTACATAGTTGTCACTTGTCATCACTCACCTGTCACATGAACATGTTTCTACATGCGTTGTAAAACATTCTTTAGTTGTCCTGTAAAAAGGCAAATTGCTAAAGTAAATTCTGAAAAAATAAATAAAATTGAAGTTTTATTGTGTTTTTTATTGAAATAAGAATTTTATAGGATTTTACTAGAAGTAAAAGTCTTTAGTTATAGAAGTAAAGTGTAGTACAGGTTTTATTCGATTCCCTAGTTATAGAATGTTTAAAAACTTTCTGATGAAGTAGGATCTATAAGGTTACCATACAACTCATTTTAAATAAGTAGTCTCTATAATGTAGTATATATACTAAAAGTGTGATTCAGTTTCCATATACAGTAGAGTCTCGATAATTAGAGGTAGATGGGACCGAGATCCCTCGGATTACTCTCCTGTGCATTAGAAAAAATAGGTGTTTTAATGAACCCTAATACAGTACTATAATTAAGAATGCACAAAATTAGTTTATAGAACTTTATATGGACATTTATTGGAAGCCCAGCTCATTTCCTTTGGATATCGTATTGATATGATCATATCCTGGAAGCTTAAACTATTTTCCTTTACATACTGTATGGTTATAATCATTTTTGGAAGCTCGATTTATCATTATCTTTCAAATAGATAAAATAGCCTTAAACAGAAATAGATTTGAATTTAACGGAACCTCAGATTATTGGGACTCCGAGTTTCGAGATTCTACTGTATTTGAAAAATTAAAAATTGTTTTCTTTCAGTGATAATGTAGAATATTTTGGTTTTTGAAAGAGCTTAAAAATTTATCAAGAAATTATGAAATGATTGCTAGTCAATCGTTTTGTAATATAAGACTATTGTAAGAGTTAATTTTATCCTATTTTTAGGTTTTTTTCTTTGGTATATTTTCATTTATGCATAAATGTTATAACAGCATGAAAGCTTTTGCCATCATCATTATTTTTACAATCCGATTCCACTTGGTTTGCTTATATGGGTCTGGTGTTAATACAGTCTTACCCCTTGTTATCACATCCTGTTTCAGCGTCTAGTCACATTCTGCCCGGTTGTCTTCTGGGGCAGTCTCCAGTTATGTCCATCTGCAAACATTTTTGCTGTTTTATTTTCAGTTTGTTTCACACGACCAAGATTAATTCTTGCTTTGAGGTCATTGAATGATCTAATCACCTCTCTATTAACACTTTAGCTACCTGCAACAATATTGGCGTATTCCCGGAGAATTGGCAAAGTATTCTATGCCTATTTTTATGTAAGGTGAACTTATTTTTTGTTCTCTTATCATACCTAAGTACAAAAATACATTTCCAGTTGGCCTGATAAGTTTTTTAATAGCATAAATGATAAAAAATAAACTCCGTCAGGCCAATTGACCGACATTGTTTTTAGGTAATTATATTTCCTCATCTCTGCAACACTGTCTTAATATTTTTTGTGTTTTTTGTTCCGGCTACCCACATAAAACACTGACTGGTGAGAAAAGTGTTTTGGCGCTTATCACAAAGACATGTAAATGTGACAAATGTGATTGATATGTGAGTTTATAAATATTTTGTATATAAAACCAGTGTAGACATATTCCCCCCCCCCTGATAAGTAATGTTTAAGGTACGATAATTATTGTACAAGATTATAACAATTACATTTTTAAAATGTAATAATGTTTACTTTTCAAGTAATATACATTTTAATTTACTTTCTAATAAGGATGAGTTTATCAAAGTGTAACTTCAACCAAGTCCATTTCTTATGAATTATTTTACAACTAAATTTAATATTTAGGCAATATTTCTGACTTCTTTTTTAAGTTCGGTTAAATTTTGAAATACATCATTAAAAATTTTTTATTTTATTGTTAAGTATATAAAGATTAACTTTTTTTAATGAACCAATTTTTTTTTGGTTGGAATAATCAACTCAACTTCACTAAAATTGTTAACAAATAAGTGTGTTGGACCTTAACATCCGTCAACTAGCTCCTAAAATATCAGCATGTTTATAATGCCATAGGCATTTTTCTATTAAACAAAAACCATCATAATTAGTTCTGTAAGTAGTGTGAAGTTTTTTTGTTTAATACAGTGCATTCATTTTTCCAAAAGAAGCAACACCAGTTGAATAGTAGAAATAAATATAAAATGTTACTAGACAACTGTTTTCGATTCAGTCTACTGAGCTGTTGCCGGGCAGCTAAGCTGTTAACCTTGCTTGTGATTATGTCCAAACTAGTTTTCAAGTTCATAATTACAGCTTTTTATTATTGCCTATTTCACACTAAATAGTAATATTTTATTTGCGAATGTTTAGTAGGCTTTAAGACAAATTGTTTGACTTTTAGAATTTGTTTTAAACCAGAATTACAGGAAACACTTAATCTCCAGAATCAACTTAATCTCACATGGATTAAGATGTATTGCTGATAGACGAGGTTGGGCATGTTAATTGAAAACAAACTGTCAGTATATATTTTATATTTAAAAGGGATTTTCATTTAAAGTCCTCATTTTTATAATTATACTGGTATCCAATCACATAAGCCATAGCTTGTTACAATATCCTTAACTTTTTGAAGTAAAATTTTTTTAAAATTTGAATATTTGTTAATAAGAAATAGTTTGAAAGTGCCTTAAATCTTTTATTTTATTAATGCCATTCACTATACCTTAAAAAAATAATTTGTTAAAAAATGTAGAAAATAAATCATT
>JBAIZL010000005.1:202207286-202274786 GCA_036971475.1 Prosapia bicincta
TATAATAGAGTGTTAAACTTGGAGTAATAAACTTCTTTTTCCATTGTAGTCATCTTTGTTTCGAAGGTGGAATCTAACATCATTTTACAAACATCCCGTCACTCAAATACTTTAAATATTGTCCATCTTTAGGCAGGGCTTTCACAAACTGTTTCATTAAGCCTAATTTGATGTGTAGAGGTGCAAGGAGGGTTCTTTTGGATTTACCAAAGTTTTGTACAAAATCTTTTTCTCACCAGGTGTTAAAACTTATCTTATGGGCCATTGTTTTGTGGGCCAATGTCAATCTCTTGCTCTACGGTTACAATCACAAATAAAACATGGAAACGTAAATTCTCCTTTGTTGACCAAGGAGGATGCAAACAAATTTTTAAATCTCCATAGATCATCCAATTGTGAGTTGAATAGCTGATTTTCTTTAGAATTGTGTCAGTATTTTCATAAGGACTGAATGAGGAATAGCAAGTGAAGAGTAAGTGTTCTCATTGAGTAAAAGTACAGGTTTTAAACTAGTTTTTGATTAGTATATAAAAAGCCTCCAATCGTCCTTCATATACTCAGTTACGAATTTGTTTATTATACCACCAATATCATAACAGTGGACGAAATCTCCTTCCTGCTTGAACAACTGAGCAAACTGTTGAATGTAGCTGTAAAAATATCAACCTCTCTTATTGTTGCTTGATATAAAAAACTGAGGTGTAATATAAAAATGACAAGAGGGTTGAAGCTACAATAGAATAAAAGGGAACTATTTATATTAATGCTTAAAAATTTAAAACAAGGTGTTTTTCAACATTTTTAGAGGCACTGCAAGCTAGCTGCTTGGATTCAGTTAATAAGATTCATAAGTAATATGAAAAAACTAAAATATATTAAAATGTTTTGAGAAAAATTAGTTTTGTTCAATGCATCATTAAGAAAATTAAACTTAATAGTAATATATCCAATAGTAAAAATATTATGTTAACCCGGGATGGAATCACCCGTGATTATTTGCGGCTTAAGGGAAAAACTAACAACCGTAATAATTGTTATGCGTTTTAAATTATAAATTTCAATTGTATGGATTATAATAACCTTTAAATTTCTTCATTGATATAAAAACAATCAAATACATTTATAGAATATTTATGGGTAAAACTATAGATAGAAAAACTAGAGTATTAACGGTTACTCTCGCATCGTTAGGTTTTTCGTAACACAGCACTCACGAGATCGCTCGTACATGTTGGAGCTCTCTAACATGTTTCCGGGTTAGCAAAATTATTATTTTGAATCAAGTCTACTGGCTACTCTCAAAAATAAAATAAATGTGATTTAAAACTAGTCCGAAACTAATCACTATTGTTTTTCTGGTATACACAATAGAGTGTTGAGCTACCTAAATAAAACTCTTAAGTAATATAAACTCCTCATTTCCAATTCAAAATGTGTACCACTGTTGTAGCAAGTTTGTGATTTTAAGAATGTTTGGTGAGTTTTATAATTAGAGTTTTATATTTTATGTGTAGGTAGGGTTAAACATTTTAGCATAGGAAACATACTGAAAATGTTAAGAAATATTAACAATAATATAGACCAACCATATAGATTGTAAAACAAAAATTTCAACAGATTTTTAAATTTAGACTCAAAAAACAAACCAATCAGCAGAGTGGGCAGAAATACAATTTTATTATCTATCTGGTTGATAAAGGCCAATGATGCAGATTATTTCTATCATTGGCAAAACTTGACCATAAAGTTTTAGTAGATTCATTTATATGATTTTGGTTCTAAATTGGTATTATATGGCTTTTAGAATGAATTTTTAAATTCCATTTTATATACATCAACTTTCAAGAAAAGAATTTTATTACTTACAAATGCTCTTATGAACCAAGAGAAATACTGTGGCAAAAAAGTACTAATTTCTCTAGCATTAATTTTTAGTTGGTAGATAATACATAAGTTTTAAGTCATGTATTAATTCCATTCTACACTGTACATCTAGAAACACAATACCTACCTGTACAGTCTTGTCTTTGACTCGAAGTATTAAACAGCGCTGTAGAAGAGTGAAACATGAATGCTGAAAATATCGGTAAGTCATGATTTAGCTAAGCTTCTATTGAATTAAATACAGTGGTACAAAAAATGTAAGTTTAAAAACAATAAACCTACTTTGGGATAGCTCTGATATTTTAAAATGAAATATACTTTGGTATCAATTTATTGCAGCTCATATTTTTATGAATTTATTATAAGATGTTAAATATATGTCCCCCATTTATTAAGATACTAGCGTTACCTGGTGTGTGTTGCTGCCCCCAAAATCATAATTTTGTAATGGAAAAAGGAAAATTATTAATTAATATTCCAATAAGAAAAGCAAATCAAACATCTAAATAATTATATTTTATTTACTGAAATGCTAGAGGTTAGACAATGTTTTTCATAATTTCATTAGGCGTGTAAACAAACAAATTTTTAAGTGTCCCAACAAGTGAGCACGCAACATATAATTTTCCGTGTGAAAACACGAATGTTCCAAATTTAACCCAGCAATGGTCAATGATTGTCCTTGTGCCTTGTTTATGGTTATTGGGAAAGCAAGACGCAAATGAAATTGTAGTAGTTTGAAATCAATAGGTAGATCTGTTGAAATCATCGGTATTCCTGAAATTAAGACCTCTAAGCAAGTTCTCTCCTTTGAACTTGCCACTTATGATTTCTGCTTCGATCAAGTTGGGTGTCAGTTTTTTGTTGTCAGTCTAATTCCGTTGCACACTTTGGTGGATTAAAATTTCACAAGAGTTTTATTGGCGATCTTACTTTTAATGTCAATAAGTGCAATCCTTGTGGCTCCAAAATTAATTAATAATGTATTTTACATTATGTTTATAATTTTTTAAATTATAAATAACAATATGGATATACATTTTAACATTAGACTTATGGAAGCCTGTATACTAAACCATCCTAAGCCTCTGGGGCAAAGCCCTGTAGATGGATCAGTGCCAAACTTTATACGAAGCATCCAGGGAATATGTTTAACAATCTCTCCAAATTCCATTAATTTCTTTTAGGAATCAATAAGATACATATATACATACATACATCGGTGTGTATATATATATACATGAAGTTAACATATTACTATTGTAAGTAATTTTATCCACCTTTAAGTGCAATGATTTTACCTTGAGTGATCTTCATAAAGTCAGTGCAACGGAAAAACAATGGATAACGTAAAATATCAAGAATATATATATATATATATATATATATATATATATATATATATATTCTAGATATTTAAAATTATCCATTGTTTTTCCGTTGCACTGACTTTATGAAGCTAATAAATCACTAATTTTGAGTAATTTTATCCACCATTAAGTGCAATAATTTTACCTTGAGTGATGAGGTACCTTTCGGTCTTTGACCAAAGACCGAAAGGTACCTCATCACTCAAGGTAAAATTATTGCACTTAATGGTGGATAAAATTACTCAAAATTAGTGATTTATTAGCTTCATATATATATATATATATATATATATATATATATATATACATATATACATGCTATTCCTTGTGTGTTTCTGACAATGAATTCAATCAACATAACCATAACTATTGTAAATAAATGAATTAATCAGAAGTAAACCTATATTTACTTTCAAGGCAATAACTATATAAAAATAATAAATAGTTTTAAGATAAATGAAATATAATTTTATTAGTGCTAATCACAGATAACATGTTTAAACTTATTAGAATGTAACAAAATTGTAGTATAATATTGAATATATTTTATGTAACAATATGTTCATAATATATATATATATATATATATATATATATATATATATATATATATATATATATATATATATATATATATACATCCAACCAGTAGGCCATGATAATTTATTTAATAGATTGTTTAATTGTAGAGAATTAATAAGTATTTTAAAAACTTGAGTACAGCCACTGGTGTATTAAGTTAGATGAAATTATCAAGGTTTTGAATTCTGAAATGGCTGCATTGTTTCAAAATTTATCAGTAAAGTCAGTGTCTTTTTATAATAGTTCTTTCCAAAATAATCTATTCAAAAGTTGCAATTTAGTCACAAACAACGTAATAAAAAATCTGAACAGGTTTATGTATGTCAGCTGTTCTATGGGTACAAAAAATGTTGTAAATTCGTATTTTCGTAATAAAAATAATACACTTTTAAATCAGAAGTTATGTTGGGATAAGGCTCTATCAGATGCAGAAAAAGTTATAGGAAATATATCTCTTTTAAATCATCAATGGTTGTTAAGTATTAGAGACGTACTGGTTGAACCAAGACATTATGATCTAGAGGAAATAAAACATCCAGTTTTGAATGTAGTTAAGTATGTTCTTCCATAAAAAAATAAAACTAATTTTTTAAAATAATTCAACCTGTTTTAATTCTTCTTCAGTAAAATGGTGCAAAATATGTGATATTCAAGTATGTAACATATTTACTGTATAAGAAATGCAGTGATGTAGTGAGTGTGATTAAGTGTTAACTAAAACGTTTTTGCAGAGGTCATGGGACTATCTCTAATACACTGCCCACCATACACTATTAAATATTACACTAAACCATTTAAATTTGACCAATAACTGATCTAAAAGTTTTAACTTTTTACAAAAACAAGTTTTCAATAATAAAAGTTTTCAGATTTTATCTTGTTTGGTTTTAGAAAATTAAAATTTTGAATTAATACAAATTGCTCATATGCTAAAGGCAGAAATTTGTAGCTTTTAAAGTAGGGTTTTGGGTATATTTTAAAAATACTAACAATTATTGGAAAAATAATAATAAAACCAAATAATAAAATATTTAAAAATATACCTTTTATGCAATTCAATTATTTAGAAGTATTTGAAACATAATAAGTAGTTATACTCTTGTGGAATTAAGAATTTTTTCCTGTTAGAGTAGAGGATATTTGAATATTATAATTCTAAACTTTCTTAAAACCAAATGGACACATTATATGGTATTGCTAAAAAATATTACAATGTTATTTTTACTTAAATTATTATACAGTACTTAAAAAAATGTAAAGCCTAGATTCAAGCAAAATTTCTAATATATACAAATTTGGGTTATAGTTCTAACCATATTAAAATACGGTTAAAGAAATTTTATAAATTTATTTTGTTTGGATATATTTAGGAAGAAAAGTGTTTAAAGTGTTTCACATCAAAATTCAATTTGCATTTTTTTTTGGTTCATGACAATAATTGCCAAAACCTTTATGTAGGAACTCAGTAATTTTATAATATAGACACACTTATATTTAGAGAAAATTTCTAAAAAGAGTAAAAAAATATAAGTGATTTCTTTAGATTTGATCATTTAATACATTCTTATTTTGAGTTGTGGTATATTCCAAAAATTTCATATTGTTCTATTGTGTTGTGATGTAGCTCTATTTCATTGATATGGTAACCACGAAGTTCTACCAGGTTGTGATTAATGCCTGCCCAACTGTGGCTTGTTTCTATAATGTGGTTTTTAAGACATGAATTCGTGTTATTTTCTAATTGAATGTATGAGTTCCTTGAATCTTTTGAAAACAGCACTATGTTTGCCCAGTGAAGGATTTATGACAATCTGTACAGTTTGTATATCCTGAATTTTTTTTTTTCATCTCACTGATGATGATTGGACAGAGTTTTTGAAAAACTTTTTTTGTCAGTAAATTAAGCCATTGCTTGCTATTGATGAAACTATCTTGTCCATACAAAATGTGTTTAGCGGAGATACAAACAAGGGTTCCTTATCATAAATTTTCGTCTTGTCTTCAATAAATTACGTAATTTTGTTTGTTGAATGTTTAGTCTGTTTGACCATTGGTAGAGTGACATTATCTAAATGCTTCAGATAAGCACATACAAAGCGTTTCTCATGTCTAAAGAATTGTTTTTTAAGCGAAAATCAATTCAGTTGCCGTGATCACTTGACACAACGAATGAACTTGTGCCATTAGATCAGTCGGATTGCAAATAATTTAATCCACAATGGGCTAAAAAAATATATTTTTTGAGTAAATGTTCAATTAATAAGTTTCTGGAAGCTGCATAATTTTCTGTGTCAATCAAATTTTAGAGTATGGAGTGAAGTTTAATATTTTACATCTGAATGTAAGAAAGTGACTTTTTTCTTCTTATCTCCAGAATAAATAGCCCAATATACTGAAAATTTTTTATATTTGAGTAATTTTTTATGTCTTTCGTAATATTATAATATTTTCCTTTGTTGACAGGTTTCTCTACTATTTAAGTACTACTTGAATAGAGAGTACCGTACTATTTAAGATAAGAAAATGGAGTCATTCTGAAACGCGTCAACAAATGAAAATATTATAATGTTAGGAAAGACAGAAAAATGTATTCGAAAATATAAAAATATTCCTAACAGAAGTGAAGACCAGTATTTAAGGATCCTGAAAATTGTGTGGTATATTTTGAGCTCAATAAATCTATAGCGTTATTAAATAAAATACATTATATTACAAGGAGTAATGTAAATTACGACACTAACAGTGTTAAAATATGTCAAAAATTAAAAAAAAACTCTAGAAATTATAAAATCAATCATGTTTAACTTGTTTTGAAATTGTAAAATTAATTTTATCACTCAATGTATATAGATAGACAACCTCTTGCAAATAGGATTTATCTGTGATGATTTCATTGTTATCAGTGTAAACTCTGACCCAGGCCAACAAATGTAGTAACCTTGCATACATTAGGTATCATGTATCTTTAAAGAAATCAGGTTAACATGATTCGAAACATATGAATACAAAATGGTAATAATTTAGCACATCATGCAAAAGTAATACAAGTTATAACCTGGTGTAATTTGTAAAGACAAATTTATGTAATAAAAAAACTGAACTCAGTAAAGTTATATTAGACAAGTTTGAAATTTTTGATGAATGATAAAATAATTTCTGTTGTTTAAAAGAATTGTTAAAATTCTCTAATTTTATAACACTAAAAATCTTCATTGTGAGACTATAAAATTATTTATAGAAAGTTATAAAAAAATCAGCAAAAAAAAATTAAAATTTAACTGTATCATGTAATACTTTTTAAATCAGCTAAATATTCAAAAAACCGTTTTCTAAATTTACATATTCTAAATAACATATTCATATTTTGTCATTTTAGTATAAATTTAAATAAAATTATATCTTATTCTATAACTAATAGAATATATATGTATATATATATATATATATATATATATATATATATATATATATATATATATATATATATATATATAAAGAACAAAAGTCTAAATACAAATACAAGAATTATAATTGAATTTACAATTCAAAACTTTTCATTGGCTAACAGTACCAACATCTATGTATTTAGACTTTTGTTCTTTATTAATACACAAGAAAACATACTGCGATATATATATATATATATATATATATATATATATATATATATATATATTTAGATTAGTTTTGGTTGGTAAAGATTATTTAGATTTTTTGGACTAGGAGACTGACAGACTTACCTTGGTAAGAGTCCACTCTGTAGTCTTGAAATCGAAACACATAAAAGCACTTAAACAAGAGTTTAAGTCACTTAAACTCTTGTTTAAGTGAGTTTATGTGTTTCTATTTCAAGACTACAGAGTGGACTCTTACCAAGGTAAGTCTGTCAGTCTCCTAGTCCAAAATCTCTCTCTCTCTCTCTCTCTCTCTCTCTCTCTCTCTCTCTCTCTATATATATATATATATATATATATATGTTTTTTTAATAAAATAAAAAATATTTAGAAATAATACAACCAATAAAAATGTAACCTACTGTATAAAAATATAAATGTGTAGAATAAAAATTACAAATGCAAATAAAACTGTACAGTTTTATTAAAGTAAAAATAATGAAGAAAACCTTTCTATGTATAAAGAGCACTTATTTTAATGTCATAAAGAGAATGACAACTTTAGGTATTGTAGGGATGGGAAAACTATATTTGGCTGTTCTCTGAGATTTCTGGGATAATGATATCAAATATTGTTGCAAATTGTAATGTAACCATGTGCTGAGTGTATGTTTATAGTGTGGAATTCAAAATGCTTTTGTGTTTAAAATTGTTATTTCATAAAAGTTATTCTTTTAAGGTTTTATACAACTTCTAGATTTGTTAGACGAATGAAACTTTTAGATATGTTACAACTTATGGATGAAATGTTTGTTTAGTTTTAGTTTAAAGAGTTGAGATGATTGTCAAAGATTAGCTCATGGGTTTCCAACCTTTTCTACACCACTGCCCCCTTGGATGTAAACAAATTTCCAACACCCCTTCATATAATATGTAGACCTTATATTATGAATGTCATTTAAACCTCGAAAGTGTTCAGATATGATATTTATCCCCAAAAGTGAATATAAAATCAGATAGAATCAGAGGTGTAATTAAATCAGATATAAAGTATTTTCTCAGGAATATGAGTGTAAATATTAAAAGAACATCATACTTTTATATTACGAACAATACAGCTGAATCAAAATCAGTGGATAGTATAAAAATTAATGAGATATTTGAGGCTGATGTAATGTTATCAGTTTGTCAATGTTCAGTTTCTATTTTGTCTTATAGAAAGATTGTTTATTACGGCTGTAAATCTCAGTCATATACAATGAGGGAAATTGAGTTATACATGTTTGTACTACTTTCCATACTCCTGGATTGTAGGCAAGTGAGAACTCTTGGTTCCCATTTTTGAACTTTGGTTTTAGTTATTAGTTCAATGAGCTATTCTTCCAAATTAGATGACCCTGATGTAGCAATACATGAAAAAGAATCTAAAATTCAACTTGGTACATGCATGATTAGAATATCCTGGAATCGCTCTGTGAAGAGTGTCCAAGAGTTGGCAGTAAGCATTAAATCTTTCTGTTTTGAAGATGTTGCTTACCAGAAAGTGATTGTATTATCGTCTGTCTAAATTCCTTTTGAGTAAAAGAACCATTCCTAAATGAGGAGCTATGAGATTTTGTTTTAATGAAATTCTACTCATAACCTAGATTTGTTTCATTAAATATTTTAAATACATCTGACAAATTGGTAATATAATTTTTTGGGCTGATCAGATTGGTAATTAGGTCTTTATCTCTATTTCCAAAGTACACTTACTGATTTAAACAAGTTAAAGAAATGGTTCAGACAAAGTACCTTTTAACTGCCAAAAAAACTTCTGTGTGGAGCAGTAAGTGATAGAAATTATTTTCACTATAGATCTGAAGGAATAATATGTCATTTGATGAATTGATTCTAATATTATTCACCACTTTAATGGCATGATGTAGTGATGTATGAAAGTGTTTATTCAGGTTTTTTGCAACTAGATGCATATGTTGAAAAAAATAATGAATGGACTGCGAGTATATTTGATACAAATTGATTCATAGAATAAAATATGAAACCTTTTTGACACTCTGTTATCGCTGGATCACCATCAGTCACCACAGACAATGTTTCGATAATAGGAATTTTTTTCTCTTAACAAAATTGTTCATAGTGCGAAATATAGATTCTCCCTCTGTGTCAGTTGCCAAATAACAATTCCTGACAAACATTTTCTTCTTTTATGCATCGGATGTATGATAAAAGTATTGATTCATTATTTGGCAGAGTTGGTTCATCAAGTTGAATGGTAAACTGGCAAGTCCTCAAGTAATCATACGATGATATATCAACGTCTTCAGCCATTTCATCTATTCATTTTTCATGGAATTATTACTCAATGAAATTTTTCTGATATCTGATGTTTTATGATGCATACAATTTAATCAAATGCTTTTTTAGCTTTGAAAGTTTCATGGCTTCATTTGTAAAGATGTTTTGGCAAATTAAACACTTGGCAATTGGCAATGATTGGTTTGTAGGTGAATGTGTGAATTCATATTTTATACAGTCAACACTCTACTGCTGGCAATTTTTCTTAGGTTCAGACATAAAATGGAAAACAATACTATTGTTTCTGTAGCTCTACTTCGTAACAGTTTTCTTTTATTTTATCTATATAAAGTAATTATAACATTGATATGTTATCTCTGTACTTTTTTACTTATTACTCAAAAAGTCAATTTAATTGAACTTGTTAACTAATTTATTTACTAACCTAACTGTTAATATATATTTGATGATTTAAAAATGATGGCATTGAATGAAAATTGACAGTCAACAAATGGTGATCCTTCAGTGTAAATTGCAAACAAACAATCAGAAAGTTATAGTCAACAGCTGTTTGGGACGTGCATTTGAACAGCTGGTCCACTCCTACATGCTTCAATATAACAAATTCATGTATTGTTCTTTGTTTTTATTTGCTTTATTTTTAAAATAGTAAAATTAATATTGTATATTTTTGAAAGAAAAATTTTGGGACTCCTACAGACCATCCTCAGTACGGCTGAAAAAAGAGATTTCCCCCAAATGCTATGTTCAAGCCACTAAGGATAAATATTAGCTCCTGGAGTTTTAGTAACTACCAATTCATAATTAAGTTTTAATGGTGACTAACCTTCCAAACGTATGCAATGCAAAAAAATCAGAGGCAACCTCTCTGGCACTAAATGCATTGTGTTGGAGTGGTACCCTCCTAACAATTGGTTACATATCTTCATGGATGGCTCATATAGTCCAGGAAAAAAAGGAGCTGAAGCAGACTGGTTCTGCAAGTCATTCGAGGGCTTTTCTTTGTTGCTACTAATGACAGCAACTTTGGCGGGGAGATTTGCCCTACTACAGTATGGCAGATTGCCTGATGAGATTGCCTTTGTCAACTCATACCTATCCACCCCATATTCCCTAAACTCTGCAAAGAACTTCAGATCTTGTTAACACCCATACTTGGACTAAAATGATGGATCTGGTGAAAATAAAGAAATGGGAGGCTCTACCTCCAAGGGCCTGTTGCCCAGAACTCTACCCCATATGAAGCGATCACCAGATTTATCTACTGACTGACCATGACTACCTCCAGAACCCTCTCCATCACATTGGCATAGAGTACCTAAACTCTTTTCCATGTCTCTCCATCTCTTTTGAGAACCTTGTTGGCTGCTACTGGAAAGTATGGCATCAAATGGCCAAAATAATTGAAATAATATGAAATTCAGTAATATCCTGTACTTACCCAAGGTGAGACTGAGCGAAACACGTTTAATTTTGACCAAAGACTAAATAAATCAATAATTAAGGAGAAAAATATCTATGTATTAAAATCTTCAATAAATAATGCAACAAAAAATTATACTATATACTTATATATCGTTGGAGTCTATACATTCCAAAATTTTTAAGGCTTGCTGAATTAAACTAAGTCCTTTTCTCAAGTTTCTAACCATCATTTCATCTTCTACGTTAACTTTTTCTTAAGAATCTGGGTTTTTAAGGTCGTGTTCACTCATTTCTATGATCCAACAAATGTCAGCTCAGTTGTGTGAACTCTGTAGTTCATGAGCGTCATCATTATCCACTTCTAAATTTAGCTATCTGGCAAAACCGATAACTTTTTCAATCACATCAGCAATTTCATCAGACTCTGTCACACAAGCTTTCCGATTCGACTTCCAAATCATGGGCAAGATTTAATGCCCTTGGATTTTCTAATCTATGAGAGGTGGCAACCTACAATCACCAGCTGCATTTTCACCAATCATCACTGTCAGTTGATCTTTGGTGGCCTTAAAACTTAGAAATGTTTTCTCTTCACGTGCCATAAAAGTTCTGTTAGGCATTTCCTTCCAGAACAGGCCAGTTTCATCCACGTTTAATATGGTTTGGCTGGTATAGCCACATTCTTCTATCATAGCTTTCAGTTTTTCTGGAAAGAGAGACACAACCTCTTTATCAGCACTTGCTACCTCTCCACTTACTGCAATGCTGTACCAGTTACAGGGACTTTTAAATCGATTAAACCAACCGTTTATTGCTTCCGACTGAACCAACCGATTACTTCTGCTGATTAGTAATCAGCATGATTTAGATAAAAATTTTATTTTAGCTAAATGTATAAACTCAAAAAAGTTACTTGATAGTTATGAAAGTGTTTTTATAGTCAAATCAAATTGTAAATTAATGAATGCAGACTCACCATTATATAATTTACTTTAATAGCTTTCTTCAAATTCGATGTATTAATTTAATTACTTTTATTTTATTTATTGTTATTGCTGTAAGTTTTATTACATATGTATTATTATAATGTACTTTTTGACTTAACCTATTTGGTTCAAGATGGCCGATTGTTATTTGTTGGTCGAGGGCGGAGAGGGGGCGGAGCTTATCTCACGCCTATATATAGCGAAATCGGGGAACGATTGGTATCATTCTAGTTTGTAACTTCTAGTGTGCTAGATTGTATTTTGTAAGAAGACCCTCTGATGATGATGACATGGTCATCGAAATGTACATAAGGGTTTAATCTTAAGTAACTTGTTTTATTTGTTATTTTTGATTATTTTTGTGGTATTGGGGTTCTTTCCAATATTTTCATTGTCAAAAATCAGTTTAGCTTGAGAACAAATCGTGTTCTGGTTAACAGGACAATTTTTCACTGTTACTTGATTATCACACCATAATTTTTACATTGTTTCCATCTCAGCAATAAGACCATATCGTTTACAAATGATTTTTGATTTTAAAGATTCGGCAATTCTCTGTTTTGAGAATATATTTTTTACGTTTTATAATTGTTCTGTCTGTCGATTCCGGCAGATCAAACTTCTTTGCTAATTAACACGTTTTTATTTTTGCATCGAAGTCTCTGATAATGTCAAGCTTACATTCCAAAGATAATGTCTTTCTTTTTTTGTTTAATGAAAAGGAATCACTTCTACTTCTTTTGGATGACATAGTAAAGTCTATCAAGTGTCCGTAAATAAAATGAATACAAAACAACAACTTTCACTTACGCAACAACTTTGTAACACAAATAATGTGCTTTCACTTTGGATAGCTCTCTTGATTTTGGCACAACAATATACACATCCGTAGACAATTGAAAGCTATCACACAGCTGAGCTTGGCAGCGATGCGGACTGAGCGAGACAACTTCTAATGATGGTACGATTCAATAGTCACATAGCGCCTTAAGGTTGAGATAGCATGATTTGGACAGCGTAACTTGAGAATTGCTTAAGATGGGGCATCGTAAGTCGAGGTATAACTATACATCAATTTTTAAGAGCTACAAAATTTATAATACACAAAGTTCATCTATAAGGCACAATAGGAAATTTACCATCTAAAACTATTATAATTAGAATAACTAAAATTCTTTGTCAGCTTGCTTTTTGTAGAAAAATTTTAAAAAATTCTTTAATGTTTACTAATTTTTTAGGAGTTTGCTGAAACATGATCAAAATATATACACTCACTGCCTTATAGTACTGTTGATATCAAAAGCTGCTGGGTATTTAAACAATGATAAAACTGAAGAGGATGAAGCCACTGGTATCTTACAAAGGTTGTTATTAAGAATAATATTAATAGTATAAGTGATATAAATGCTTTAGAAATTTTAAAACATATTCTGATTTTATTTTGAACACTTTTATACTTAATTGGTCTTTCTTTAAAAATAATAATATTTTTAATTCTTAGCAAACATGTTACAGGATATCATAAGTGGCTGTCAGATTTTTAGCAAATACGTAGACGATATCTCATATTTAAAAGTTTTGACATTGGTATCCTACTGAAGTTAGAAAATAATCAAATAGAGTAAAAACATTTGTAAATTGTTACCCTTGCCTATAGTAGCACTTACTTTATATTTAATCACTTAAACAATAGTTTATGACTATCCGAACTTTAAATTTTGTAAATTTGTTAAAACTTACTGAGACAGAACATTTTCGATCGCTATGTGGTGACCTTCATCGGTGTCTTCATTCTTGGACTGTAGCCTGTCTTGCTGTGTTGAATTCTTGAATTTATCAAGAGAAGTCACTGATGAAGATCGCCACATAGCGATCGAAAACATTCTGTCAGTAAGTTTTAACAAATTTACAAAATTTAAAGTTCGGATAGTCATAAAATATTGTTTAAGTGATTAATTAAGATTCACCGAACGTAATTGACTATAAAATTCAAGAATACTTTATATTGTTGAGGACAGCCGTTTTGGGAGATATGTCCCATTGTCAACTTAGACTGTAACTAATTTCAAGGTTTTTGTAGGTTAGGGGGGGGTAGGATATCAGAGTAGGGATGTGACACACCTCCTTAAACGGCCTTCCTCAACAGTATAAAGTAAGTGCTGCTATAGGCAAGTGTAACAATTTACAAATGTTTTTAGTTAAAAACTAGTATCTCATGTGAATGAACATGGATTCAACAAATATCAAATACAGTGCAAGATAATATTGAGACTGACACCTACACTGCATTTACATATTAAGCATCGCTTCCTATATATCATGGTTACGGTCGGTCTTTATAGAGTGTGTATCTATGATTTGATGTGAATTTTTAAACTCAATAGACATGCTTGCTAACACTCGAGCAAACTGTGACTTTTTGTGTTCTATGTGTTCCGTTATCGGTTGAATATGTTATACTGTTACAATTTATGATTTTTTTCTTTTTATCAGTTAGGCTCATTAAATGGTCAACACATGCTATCTTACAATGAATTATATAAGAGTAGAGTAAAAATGAAAAATAATAACTGAGTAAGGAAGACCAAGGAAAATTGATATATGAAAGTTAACATGTGAGGAATAAAATAGCTTCTGTTTAGGAAATTTATAATAATGTAATGGCATCCATATTGCATAGAATCAATTATTTTGTAACCTTGAAGATCTTGGTAAAGCATTGGTACCAAAAGAAATGCTTCAAGAAGATAGTTTGAAGTTGAACAAATACCTTTTTGAGCTGGCAGTGTTTTTTTGCAGCCCAATAGTTGAGTAAAAAATTTAATATTGAAAAAAAAACTAAAAAGACTTGTAAATTGTTACACTTGCATATAGTAGCATTTACTTTATATCGTTGAGGATGGCCATTTCAGGAGATGTGTCCCATTGACATCTCAGACCGTAACTGATCTCAAGGTTTTTGTAAGTTAGAGTGGGTTGTAGCTGTATTTGGTGAGTATTAGGAGTTATGATGTCGAAAAGTATATGTGAGCTATTTTTTGACATTCATAACTCCTAATACTCACCAAAATACACCCACATCCCCACCCTAATCTACAAAAACCTTGAGATCAGTTACGGTCTGAGTGGACAATGGGACTTATCTCCCAGAAACAGCCATCAGCAATAATATAAAGTAAGTGCTACTATAGGGAAGTGTAACAATTTACAAATGTTTTAGCAATTTACTAGTTATTTTTACAACTAGTAGCTCACTTGAAAATGGAATCAACAAATATGAAAAAAAAACATCAATGAAAGATTTTTCTATCTTTATATTCCTTAATTATAATTTTTACATTGAAAAAGTGATAATTAAGTTTCACCAAATGTAATAGACAACAAAATTCAAGAGTTTATATTTCTGTTAGAATGGATGCAAAATTGTGTATATAAAAATGTGTGTAGAATTTCTTACATTTTGAATTAAATGTAGAGTTTATATTGTAAAAAAAATAGCTTTAATAGAAAGTTACAAAAATTGTGATTTTATTCATACTATTGTGTTTATAAGTGACTACTTTTGGGCCTTAAATATCTCAGTTGTATTTTAAAGTACACTTCTAATGCGTAATACCTGTTTTCGGTTTTTTACTTTTAGTAAACTTTGAGTACTTTTCGAGTCTGGAATGGAGTTCTTAAATACTTTTAGTAAACATTGAGTACTTTTCGAGTGTGGAATGGAGTACTTAAATACTTTTAGTAAACATTGAGTACTTTTCGAGTCTGGAATGGAGTACTTAATTAATTTTAGTATCCAAAATTATTCAAGAAGGCCTGGAACTAATAAACACATTTAACTAACAATTAAACAATAATATCTTCATAGAATTTGTTGTCCATGACTTCTGGTGAATGTTTTACAATGAAAACATCACTTGCATGAACTTAAAATTTAAATGCAGAAAGATATTTCCAATTGTATTAGTCAGTTATGAATAGTGTTAAATCACAGGTTATCAATTAGTGTTTATTATATCCATTTCCGTGCCACAAAATACAAAATATAAACTAAAACAATTCATCAGAGAAAAACGAAATTCATCATAGTCACAAATATAAACACTATCTCTAATAAGACCACTCAAAAACTCTAAACAATCAGGTTTAAAGTAGCCTTTAAAAAACAAATATAACAAAAAACAAAACCAAAAAGCTACTATCATCAGATATATGGAAACCAAACCGTCCAGACGGTTATAAATTTTACACTATAACGAAAATCAGGCTGCAGTTTTATAAAAATTAAAATATAAATTTGATTAAAAACAAGAGAAACTCATTTTTGCTAAGAACATTATTGTAATAAGTTAGAGTTACAAATATAGCAACCACAACTTAGATACATTGCACAAAATAAGAGATTTTCCAACTTATTTTAGCAATATAAAATATTTAAAAATAATAAATTAAAAAAACATACTAAATAAAGACACAATACATTTAAAAGACACTACAATTTAATAATGCTTAATTAAGTGAATACTTAAGGGCTTAATTGCTGATGCGTTTCGAAGCAAAGCCTCTACTCGTAAAAGGAACAATTGTTTTGAAACGCGAGTAACCCCTTAAGTATTCACTTAGTTGAGTATTATATAATTATAGCTTAAGCAGTGAATTCAAGATGATTACAACAAGCAACTTTAAGGAAAAATGTTTGATAACATGTTTAAAGTCTCATTTGAAAATCAAAGCCCTCCACTTCTTCAATGCCACCTGATGACACAACTAGATACTGATGATATTTCATTCACTTGCAGAATTTGAGGTTCGTGTAAGTTGTTAGCATACAATATCTTCATTGTTGATAATAGAACACTGACCAGATTGACTTATAATTACAAAAAATGTTTTTTTAATTCAGTATCCAATAATTTACCCAATATTACCATTTTTGTGTGGTTACAGCCAGTGGACCTTGGCCAGATCTACAATATTGATAGAAACTGGTTTCCTAGTGCATAAAAGTATAGTCAATATCTATCCAAAACTCTATCTGGAGGGTTCTACGCTTAATGATATACATTTTGGAAATAAAATAGCTATATTAGTTGGAGATTTTTTACTTATGGAGGGTATTTCAATGGTATCATCATTACGAAATCAAGAGGTAAATTTTTGTATTGGAATGGACAGAAAAGCATTGAAGTAATTCAGAAATTACAAATTATTATTAATCCTGTCATTTGAACTAGTTGTAAGGATTTAATTATTATAATACCTTTTAAAATAACAAAATAAAGTTGAGAAATGACTGATGTTTTCCACGAATAGTAACACTAACTAATTGCTGCAAAATAGTTATAAAAATTATAATTATAAAACTTGCAGTTTTTGTGTTGTACGTTTTGAGGTTTTTCTTATAAATTACACTTTTGGTATCACTTAGCAAAAAAACCACTACTTACTAATATTTTTCAGCAGACGCGTTTCCCACTAGGTCAGTGCTTTCTTCAATGCTGTAAGTCACGGACAATACTGTTGGTCAGGTGTGAGTCTGTGGTGTATTGGTGTTCTGTGGTGTATTATTGTTCATATAGTAGTTGTTAATTATGTATTCAAATACAGTATTCAATTGTGAGTCTGTTTAGTCTTTTAGAATGTGTTTTGGATAGTTCAACTACAAGACATACAAACTCCACAAAAACTGTCCACAGCACATGCTAAACGACGAAACACACTCACAATCAAATACTATATTTGAACAAAAATAACTAACAGTGACCCTATGAAAAATAATACACCACAGAACACCAATACACCACAGACTCACACCTGAGCAACAGTCTTTTCCGTGACTCACAGCATTGAACAATTAAATGACCTAGTGTGAAACGAGGCTGCTGAAAAATATTAGTAAGTAGTGGATTTTTTGCCAAGTCATACCAAAAGCGTAATTTGTTAATAATTTTGGTTGCCTTTCATTTACAATAAAATCATTGTATGTAAAATAAACAATAACTGTATGAAGCAACTGTGGTGTAATGTTTATTTTTAAATAAATAAAACCTCTAAACTACAAATAACATTTATTTAAACCTTATGTACATTTCGATTGCCCAGCAATCATCTTCAGAGGTATTTAAAAAATACAACTGCTGTAATTTTTAAATACCTCTGAAGATGATTGCTGGGCAATCGAAATGTACATAAGGTTTAAATAAATGTTATTTGTGGTTTAGAGGTTTTATTTATTTAAAATAAACAAGTTGCCAACTATGGATTATTATTTAAAATTAAGAATTAATTATATAAGATTCAAAATATTGTCAGCAGTTTTTTAAAACTTCACCATTTTTGTAACCACAACATTTGTATCATTTGGATATTTCAAAGATCTGATGCATTTACTACTTGTCATATTTGTATAATGTATGAGGACAGCTATATTTAAACTCTGGGATTTTCTTTGTTTATGATGATTGGTAAAACTTTTACTTTCAAACTTAACAAATTAACGGCTTGGTAAACTTATAATTTAACTGATTTTAAAAATACTTAAACTAAGTGAGTACGTAATTGCTTACTTGCTGACGCGTTTCAAAACATTCGTTCCTTTTACGAAGCTGACCCTCTACTGGTGGCATCGGGTGTAAAGGCTCTAACAGAAATGGATTTATGACTGTGGAATGGGGTGGGTTGTTTGAGTTGTGTGTCATATAATAGAATATACTGTTGGCTTCAAAGTGTGTGATCAGTTAATACTTTTTCTTTATCCGTTGCATAATGTTTGTAGGTTTCATATTTTTCTAAGGTTGTTAGTTTTTTACTTTGTTTTAACGTGTGTAGAACATTTAAATTAGTCTGTATGTTGGTGTGTGTGTGTTGGGTGTTTTTTAGGTGTTTTGTGTAGCTGGATTTAGGGTTTGTTTGTTTCTTTTGGGTAATGTGTTCTTCGAAGTGTGTATAGAATGACCTGTCGGTTTGGCCGATGTAATAGTTGGGACAATTGTTACAAGTTAATTTGTAAGTACCTGAGAGTTTGTATTTGCCAGTTTCTTTTTGAAAAGGTTGTATGTGCTGTCTTAAAGTGTTTGTTGTTTTGTAGGATATTTGATAATGGAGTATTTGAATGTAAAGGCTATTTTGTGTGTGTTTTTGCTGTGGTAGGTGAGGGATATGTATTTGTTTTTGTTTTTTGTGTGGTTTGTTTGCGTGGCCGTTTGATGATGTTTATGTTTAATTTACCTGAGTATGTTGTCTATCAGTGTGTGTTGATAACCATTTTGTTGAGCGATGTATCTTATGCTATTGATGCTATTGAGTTCTTCGTCGTAGTCTTTCTGTAGCATTGGTATATTCATTAGGCGGTGTAACATATGATTAAATGTAGCGTGTTTGTTTTGTATGGGGTGATTAGATGTATTATGTATGACAATATCTGTAGTTATTGGTTTTCTGTATATTTTGAAGTTATGTCTGGTGATGGTAAGGTCTAGAAAGTTTATTTTATTGTTTTCTTCTAATTCAAGGGTAAATGTGAGGTTTTGGTGTATGGTATTAATGTAATTGTGTAGTTGTTTGATTTGCCGTTTGTTGCTGTTGTATAATATTAAAATGTCATCTACATATCTATTGTAATAAATTATTTTATGTGTGTGATTATTGTTCGGTAGAATGTATTGTTTTTTGATATGGTGTAGGAATATTTCTGCTAGGATGCCTGAGATGGGGGAACCCATAGGGAGGCCATCTTTCTGCGTGTAGAATTTGTGTTTGTATGTGAAGTAGTTTTGTGATGTGATGAGTTTGGTGAGTGTGATTATTTCATGTGTGAGTTTATATGGAGTGTTGTTTGCTGTGAGCATATTTTGTAGTATGTGGAGTGTTTGTCGTATTGGCACATTAGTGTAAAGGTTTTTGTATGTCGAATGAGGCAATGGTGGAATTGTGTGGCATGTGGATGTCTTGAATTTTGTGTATGAGGTCTATGTTATTGTGTATGGATGTGTAATTGTGAAATTTTATGTTGTCTCTGATAACTTTGTCTATGTATTTGGCTAGCTTATGTGATGGTGCATGTGTGTGATTGATTAGTGCAAGAATGGGTGTGTTTTCTTTGTGGATTTTAGGTAAAGCATTTAATGTGGTTGCTTGGGGTTTTATTTGTTTGAAATATTTCTTTTGTTCACTTTTCATGATTTCGGTGCATTTATTTAAAAGATTTTTAATTTCTGTTTGAAATTTAGGTGTGGGGTCTGATCAGAGTTCGTTAATTTTGTTTTCAGTTATGAAACGGTTTACTTTCTTGTCAATGTCTTGTTGGTGCATTATTACAATGGATTTACCTTTGTCTGCTTTTAAGAAATTTAGGTTGTGTTTGTCGCGTTTTTGTATAATTGATTTAAGGGTTGAATGTTCGTTATTTATGATTGGTTTATTGTTTAAGTTGTTTATGTTGGGCATTTTATGTTTAATGTCTTGTCTAATACATTTGTGGTGTATGGGATCTGTGTATTGTATTGCTGTTTCAATGTCTAAAAGGATGTTCGATATTTGTTTGTCATTGTATATTTTATGGTGTTGGTTATATTTTAAGCCTTTGTTTAATAGTGTTAATTCATTTCTACTGAAATTGATATTTGTGGTGTTGATGGTGCGATGGTGAAATTGGTGATCGGTGTAGATAGTGATATTGTTTTGTGTTGTGCGGTTGTATAGCTTAGATTTTGCTTGTTTCTAATGAATTGTAGTTGTTTATGTGTGTAGTCGTTAGTGTATTGAATTATTTCTTCTAGTTCCTTATGGTGTAGCATTGTTGTAAGGGTTTGGGTAGGTTATGATTAAGTTTGCCTTTCCTTAGCCTATAATTGTTTGATACTGTTTTTGATAAATATTTTCTGTGTTTGTAACAACCCTTACAACAATGCTACACCACATAGAACTCGAAGAAATAATTCAATAAACAAACGACTATACACTTAAACAACTACAATTCATTAGAGACTAGCAAAACCTAAAGCTACACAACCTCCCAACACAAAACATTATCACTATTTGCACTGTAATATTCTTATATAAATTATGGTAAATATAAATAATTTCCTTAATACAACTGCTCCACCTTGTGGTAGTCAAATTGTAATAATAATTTTTTTATAATGAACAAAAATTTAATAATTATCCTTAAAGAACAATAAGTTGTTGGGCACCAGTTAGAATTACAAAATGATTGTAACCCTAACAGTAAAATTTAAATTCCTTTTTTTTATTAATTTTATTTTTTATTACTTACCATTTATAGTAATAAATAATGAACACTTTCTTCTAATTCAATTAATCTTGGTCATCATTCTAGTTTGTAACTTCTTGTGTGCTAGATTGTGTTTTGTAACAAGACCCTCTGATGATGATGACATGGTCATCGAAATGTACATAAGGGTTTAATCTTAAGTAACTTGTTTTATTTGTTATTTTTGATTATTTTTGTGGTATTGGGGTTCTTTTCAATATTTTTATTGTAATGATAACATCAATCAACTCTTTTTATAATTTAAGTAAATTTGTAAAAACCTATCGGTGTCTGATGAAGATTGCTTAGTGTAATTTAAAATTTAATGTCTCACTATGCTTTTTACAAAATTACATAGGCTTAGGCTATAAATTTAATTAGTTGTTTAAACGTTTACCATTTACTTTAAACATGTTGATATGTCAGATGCAGAAATATTATATTTTATGTAGACATGTTTATCTTTTTAAATTTACTATATATATATATATATATATATATATATATATATATATATATATATATATATATATGTGTGTGTGTGTCTGTATATAATCAATTTTTAATTGTATGTGCTGATTAAGGCAACTGTTGCCTATGTTTTGTCATGAAATAAACACATTTTTAATTTTAAAACTACAAGAAAATTTGTATATTGTGTATTGAGTGCTTACATTATAAACCCAAGAGTTTAAAAATATATAATAATTTCATATTTGCACTATTCATTAAGAATTTGCCTTTTTTAACATGAGGTAAAGTCAGATAGACATAATCCTGATCCGCTCTCACATGCATCGCACTGATAAATTTTGTTAAACTACTCAAACTTAAAAATATGAAATTAAAAAGTGTGTTTATGTATTATATATTTCTTTAAAGATTTTGGTTAAAGTACAATCCCACTGAAAAATTCCAAATAGATAATTCTTTTATGAAATAATGTACAGTTGTTTGATTAGATATTGAATAAAAAATGTTGATGATAAAATAGCAGTATGCTAATTTGAGTCAGCAAGCCATCAACAAATCTAATTTGAAATAAATGTGGCTAAACTATTAAAAAATTGAACCTTAAATATTCAATAATTTGTAAACTAATTTGTCGTGCTGTTCAAGTGTTATTACTGATTTGTTAGTTTTGTTTTGACAGATACTGACACAAGTTTGCAATCATTGTACACATTTTATGATATTGGAGGAACAACAAAATATAGTTAGTGTAATTATGTTAATAATTAAAAACAAAATTTATGCTTTTTAATGGCAGGTAAATATGTGTTGGTTTATTTGACAAATAAAGAAAAGATAATATCTTTTAGATGCCAAAATTTATGAAGATTGCTAATTTTTTTAATTTTTGCTATCGATTGAAAGGTAAGTATTAGCTATGGAGAAATATAGTATTTGTAGATTCCATCTTCACGTGAGCTAGTTTTCCCCAAACACTTGTAAACATTTACAAACTTGCCTGTAGTAGCACTTGCTTATATTTGTTGATTCCATCTTCACGTGAGCTAGTTTTCCCCAAACACTTGTAAACATTTACAAACTTGCCTATAGTAGCACTTACTTATATTTGTTGATTCCATCTTCATGTGAGCTAGTTTTCCCCAAACACTTGTAAACATTTACAAACTTGCCTATAGTAGCACTTACTTATATTTGTTGATTCCATCTTCATGTGAGCTAGTTTTCCCCAAACACTTGTAAACATTTACAAACTTGCCTATAGTAGCACTTACTTATATTTGTTGATTCCATCTTCACGTGAGCTAGTTTTCCCCAAACACTTGTAAACATTTACAAACTTGCCTATAGTAGCACTTACTTATATTTGTTGAGGACGGCCGTTTCAGGAGATGTGTCCCATTGTCAACTCAGACCGTAACTTGAATGCGACACATCTCCTGAAACGGCCATCCTAAACAAACAAAGTAAGTGCAAGTTATGGTCTGAGTTGACAATGGGACACATCTCCCGAAACTGCCGTCCTCAACAAATATAAGTAAGTGCTACAATAGGCAAGTTTGTAAATGTTTACAAATGTTTAGAAATATAGTAATGCATCTGGTTATTTCTATATAGGAGTACAATGAGGTATTATTGTGAAGTAACATACATACAAAAAGTTTAGTAAAAGACTTAAATAAATACAGAATGTGTATTGTGATAAATAGATAACAATAACCCTTGCTACAAATATTTAAACACCCTTGATGTACAATTAGCATCATCAGAAGGTTACAAACACTAACTGTGTTGGCTGAATGTACATTAAGGGTGTTTAAATAATTGTAGCAAGGGTTATTGTTATCTATTTATCATAATTACGCTACTGTGCTCTGTATAAAATTTCAGAATGTGTATTGTTTGAGTTGAGTTTATTATAAATTTGGCACGGAATGGGAATTAAATTTAGGTATTTAAAAATTACAAATTTAATTTGAGTGAAATATTTTTTAAATTAAAACTTTATCTCTCAAATGCTATATTTTTGATAAAAAGCTTGTTTTATTAATCACATTATTTATTTTTCTTTATTTGAGAAATAGACTTATGTTTGAGGTATGAAAAAACAAATTTCAAAAAGAATTTTATATGGATTTTGATTTATTACAAATGAAACAACTGGTTTGTGAGTCAAGCATTGCCATTTATTCAATTGAATTAGGTTTTCAAATTTTAGTGCAAGTGTGTTATTGATGATGTAGAGATTTATCTATCGTAAATTGGTGTACATAATTTAAGAAAATTGAAATTCATTTATGTATATTTATATAAACCCGTTGCACTGACTTTATAGAGCTATTAATTGTGTTAGAATTTTTTACAATTACCATATAATAACTCTCTTTCTTTCTCTCACTTTCTCTCTCTCTCTCTCTCTCTCTCTCTCTCTTTATATATATATATATATATATATATATATATATATTGTCCATTATTTTTCCATTGCACTGACTTTATGAAGTTATTATTATTACTTGTAAATAATTTTTTCCACCTCTAAGTGCAATATTTTTACCCTTGTGATGAGGTACCTTTCGGTCACTTGACCATTGTCGAATCACTGTGTATATATATATATATATATATATATATATATATATATATATATATATATATATATATATATTGTATCATTTAATCTCTTTGTTTATAAGTTTACATTGTTCTGTCTATTGCTGTTGCAATTAACTATGTTTATTTTACTAATTGACAAATTAAAATTTAGCTACTAAATTAAAAATATAGTGATATTTAATGCAATGTTTACATTTTTAATATGTCTATGTTTTTGATTGTTTACATGTTTTTTTTATTAGGTTGAGGTTTTCTTAAATGGTATGTTACAATAAATAATATGGATCATTTTAATTTTTATTAAATGTTGTATTTATTTTGCTGAATGAAATGACTGTTACTGAAATTGAATAATTTTTTATATTGTGTCTATGTCCCATTCTCATTTGTTGAATGTCAATTGTATTATATTATTTAAATTAGTTTATTAATAGAAATTATTATTATTATAGCTAATAATTAATTTGTATCAACATTAAATACTATTCATTTGTACAGGACTGAAAATGGTAACGAATATGTTATTGAAACTTCGCCACTAAATTAATAAATGGCCAATGCTTGTCGTATTATTTCTACAAAATTTAAATCTAGCAACTGTAATATGAAGAGTTTTAATTTAATTTGTTGCATTATTGCTACAGTTGTTAGAACTGATGGGCAGTGTTCTAAGAGATTGTTCCAAAAGTGAATTCCTTGGTCTTAGAGACAACCAGAACAATCCACTTCCCTCTCAATCTGCCAATATGAGTATGCTGGATGACTGGGCTCTGAGGGTGATTCTTACAAGAGGGAGTCTCTTGGGAAAGGCTTGCCAGGGAACATTGAAGCTTGCAGGCTATGGAGAGGAACTACAGAATCAAGGATATAAATTTGGCTTGCATTTAGCATTAGCATGGCAGGTAAAGTGTGCTATGTATTCTTAGCCAAAGTGTAAACTTACATTGAGAAATAAGTTTGAAACCATTTAACCCATTATAGACCAGTGACAGGCAAAGTATGGGGTACTTTATAGAGCTCAGAATTATCTGATCTAGCTTAACATGGTGAACTCCAAGGCAACAGTTCTAATTTATTCTGTAACACACTTTAGATGGTGTTACATATTAAATTGGAAATTTCAGAAAACAAACGAGAATGTGTAACAATATACAACTATATAAAAAAATTGTGATGTATTAGAAATATTTTTAAAGAGATCTCTGGTTGATAGTGACATCTGTTGGAAGAATTTTAAAACAAGTAATTAAAGTAGGGATGCGCCCACCCTGATGCGCAGTAGGTAGGAAGGTTGCTCGCAACGATAATTTAAACTCTCTTTTAGCCAAGATGTAAAAGGCAACGGATGTGTCCGAGAGCGAGGAAATTTTATTTATTTTTCAAAATTTAATGTAATATTCTTTTCTTAAATATATTATAATCATGGTGAAGAAGACAGCGTACGTAGTCAAGTACAAAGATGGGACGCTGGAGGTATTTCGTGAGACGTTTCCACTAGAAGGATGCGAGGCAACTACGAGGGCCGTTTTTTTTTCAACCTCCGGTGGGCCATAAATAAAAGACAAGTGAATAGAACAAAATTATTTTATTACCAAAATGTATGTACACTTATGCTTATTTCTCAACATAATCACCCTGAAGATTGAGGCATTTGTCATACCTGTGGACAAGCTTTCCAATACCCTCTTCATAAAATGTTGCCGCCAGTGAATTTAAATGAGTCTTGACCGTGTCTTGAAGTTCCTCAGTAGTCGGAAAGTGCTGACCTCCAAGCCATTTCTTCAGTTCAGGAAAAAGATGGAAGTCGCTCGGTGCTAGGTCGGGACTGTAAGGTGGGTGGTCGAAAATTTCCCACTTAAATTGTTCAAGAAGTTGTTGGGTTACACCTGCAGTGTGAGGGCGGGCGTTGTCATGCAGCAGAACAATTCCTGCTGTCAGCATGCCTCTTCTTTTGTTCTGAATGGCTCGCCGCAAACGTCGTAAAGTTTGGCAATAAACAGCTGCATTAATTGTGGTCCCAGGCTGCATGAACTCCACAAGCAACGGACCTTTTTGGTCCCAAAAGACCGTAGCCATAACTTTTCGGTTGCTGAAAGTTTGCTTGAATTTGTTGGGTTTATTCGGTGAATTTGTGTGCATCCATTGTTGAGATTGTTGCTTTGTTTCGGGTGTGTCATGAAGAATCCAGGTCTCATCTCCGGTTACAATTGATTTTAAAAAATCTACTCCTTCATTGCGATAACGTTCAAGGAATGTCAAAGCTGAAGCCATTCGGCGAGTTTTGTGGGTGTCACTCAACATCTTTGGCACCCAGCGAGCACAAATCTTTTTGTAGCCTAAATGTTCAGAAACAATAGAGTACAGAGAAGATCTCGACACTTCTGGAAATTCCAAAGACAAAGCACTTATTGTGAATCTACGGTTTTCTTTAACCACTTTGTCAACTCGCTCAACAAGATCGTCTGTAGCGACAGACTTGCGTCCTTGACCTCCTTCATCATGCACGTCGGTTCGGCCAGTTTTAAACTTACGACACCATTCCCGCAGAACACCTTCACTCATAATGTTTTCTCCGTAAACACGGCACATTCTCCGATGGATTTCTGCTGCACTATTCCCTTCTGCTTGCAAGAAACGAATAACACTTCTCAACTCACATTTGGCGGGAGAATCAATAGACGCGGCCATGTTTACCCGACTGCAGCTAAGCGCAAACTGGCTACTTGAACTCGGGAGTGACAAAAGTTGTAGTGGGGAAGATGCGCGATCGACTGCTGCGCACAGGGCCGGTCTGTGACCTTTCTAGCCATCATGGCGTGCGATCGGAGGTTGAAAAAAAAACGGCCCTCATACATGTGAATACAGCTAAGTGGACGATTTCAAACTTTAGAGATTTATTGCAAAATTTAAAATGTTAGACAGTTTAACTCAAATTAATGAACCTAGAACTTTTCAACAAGTATACAAATGTAATTTATGCATCATTTGGTGCACTTGTGTTTGCCTTGAATTGTAAGATTTTATTATAAAAAAAAGCAAGTAAACTCGAGTACAGATCCACTTTCAGCCATTGATTGATATATTGATTGATTCATTAATTGATTGCTATACGTAAAAATTCATAAGTCAAATATTAAATGTTCAATAATCCGTAACTGAAGCAATGTCTAGAAATTTGTATCATGATTATAATTTATGTTATTTTTTTGTTAAATAAAATGAGTGTAATTTGCTTTAATTGAATTCAAAAGAGTAGTCATTTAACCAGCACACAATTCCATGCATTTCAAGTTAATAAGCCTTAAAAATTAATTTAATGAGACTCTGCTAGTTTAAATGATTTAACTTTGTATTTTAAAGTATTTTAATGTAACGTAGTTCTACCTTCAAGTTTTGAAGAGCGTTACAGACAGACGGTTATTATTACGCCTGAACTGTAAGCTAGAACTTAAAACTAAAACTTAAACTTAAAATTTAAACTAAATAATAATTATAGAAACGTTACAATTCTCTAAACCAAACACATTAGCGCATTTCTATTATATACGAGTATAATTTCTGTATAAAATCACATTGTTTGTTATTAATACATTCTTTTGGGCACTGGGGATTAATTTTTTAACTAACTTTTTTTTTAACTATTAAATTTTTTAAACTATTCTTTGAGCTTAGCTTGTGAGGTCATGTTAAAACAAATAAAAGACTTATAAAAACTCTTAAAATAATCATTTATTGACTTATATGTGTTTCAATGACAAAGTCATCATCATCAGTGAGTTTGTACTATTACAAACTCTAACTTAAAACCTATAGTAGCAACACTCACTAATGATGATGACTTTGTCATTGAAACATGTATGAGTCAATACATGATTAATTTGTGGGTTTTGTGTATGTATTTTATTTGTTTAAAAAAAATATTTGTTATGTTATGTTTGTATCTTTTATTAATCTGATTTCAAACTATATTTGCCTTTTTTGACAATTAATATATACAAACAAATATACAAAATAAAAAATTTTGCTTGAGTTTGTAGAGGGTTTGATTTTTTTATTATTCTATAAAACATTATGTTCTACAGACTACTATCGACTCATGTTACCCCTCACCATTCTATGCCACTGGCTAGAAAACAAACAAATGTCAAACATTTTCAATTATTATTGATTGTCATTTTGTAGATGAGGACCAAAAAGTGTTAAGTTGATACTAAGTGTGATGTTTTTAGAAGTGACTGGAGTTAAAACACTTTTTTTTTACTTTGTAATGAACCACGCTATCTAAAAATTATTAAATAGTTTCTAGCATATCTTACCAAAGCATAACAATGTCAATTTTAAAAAATCTACCAATCAAGGAAGGTAATAGAAATGAAAAATTCTAGGTAAAATATTTTTAGGTCCACTCATTAGTTTTAAATAGTTTTGAACAACTATACACATACTAGTCGTGCAGTATTGTGTAAAGCAAGTAACAAAGATTTTTCTGCCGGGTGTTTGTAAAACAATGAATGCTCCAAGTTTGTTATTGCTCCAAGTTATTTTACATTGTGACAACAAAAGGATTTTGCTTCTATTAGTTTGTCTTGAAAAAATTAATTCTAGAATTGAAACAGCCTATAAACGCTTATTATTACAGCTAGAATCATGAATTAGTTAAACTTTTAAAGTCCTTTAAACATAACATCTTTATGACAAAAAAAAATTAGCTTTGTTTGCATCTTTAACAAAATAGATCCTGAGAACAAAGTAGTATGATGATCCCAAAGTAAAGGGTGGTTCAAAAAAGCGCCAGTTTTTAAACGGCTGGTAAATTTTCGTATTCGGTTGGCAACAATGTTTGACCTCGTTTCTATTTAGGAACATTTGATTGTTGACAGTTGGTATTTCTTTTGTTCTTACATTTTGTGTCTAACCATGGAGAAGTTTACTTGTGCACAATGAGTGTTAATCATTAAATGTTTTATCGGAGTGGAGAGAGTTATGCGGCTCTTGTCAAGCGACTTCGTGGTACTCTAAGACGTTATAAAACACCGAATGAGTCGACAGTTCGCAAAATCATGGAAAAGTATTTTGAGACGAATTAAACAGTCGACCCTAAAAATCCTGGATGACGTCGCTCTGGCCAAACTAAACAGAACATTGTGTCGGTTTGTGATAGTGTAGCTGTTAGCCCAGCAAAACCAATACATCGCCGTTCTGTGGATTTAAGATGTTCTTCTGTATCGTGAATTCTTTGGTACAATCTCTATTAATCATCCCTATAAAATACAGTTATCGCAAAATTTGAAAGTGGCAGATCCCCTTAAAAGATGCCAGTTTGTTGACTGGGTATTGAGAACATGACAGGAGGATGACAGCTTCCCAAACAAAATCATCTTTAGTGATGAAGCCAGGGGCTCAGAAAACCCTTGCATGATTATAGAAAAAGAAAAGAATGCACAGCAAGTAACAGTTTGATGCGACTTTTGATCGGACGGCATATTTGGGCCTTATTTGTTTAAAGATCAGGAAGGACAAGCCATGAGAGTAAATGGAGGCCAATACCATACAATGATTAGGGGGTTTTTATGACCTCACTGCCCGTGAAACAATTGTGTTACTCTGTGAACCATTCCAGAATTGCTTCATTTCTTATAATTCCGATAATCAATGACCACCAAGGTTGTGTGACTTTCATCTTTAGGGTCATCTGAAGTCATTAGCGTATGCCAATAAACCACAAAACATAAATGACTTAAAGGAGGATATTCAACGGGTTATCGACGAAATGGAAATGAAAACTTGTCGTGCAGTCATAGTGAATCTCATTGACAGAGCTCTTGTGTGCCAGCGCAGTAGAAGAGGGCACATGCATGACAACATGAGAGTTGAAATATGTATTAAAATTGTGTTTAGTTTGATAAAATCTTGATTAAAAGAAAAGATACTTTTTAACAGATAAAATTGTGTATTTACTTTCTTGTATAATAGTTCACAAAATGTTTGTTCTAGGCTCAATTGGACCTACAAATTTTCACAATAGGTGTACCAAACACACCTGGGTATCTGTTCAGTCTCACTTGTGCGCCAGTTATGCTTCATTTGGGAAAGGATCCAACTCTGTTTCATGAAATTAATAAGGGTACTGACAGTGTTGAAAATGTTGATTACAGAAAGGTAAATATTGAGCTAGAATATTCTTTTGGTCATTATAAAATTTACATTTTGGAATTCAACAACAACAAATGTATCATTTTTTAAATAAATAACATTATAGAAAATATCTCCTAAAAATGATAATTATACTTCATTGGAAAGCATTTAAATTTTTTATATGTGTAAGAGTTTTTAGTGTAAGAGTTTTTATGTCTTAGAACTTAGCTTAGTTTTTTGTCATAGCTTTAGTACAAACAAAAACTAACTGTGCTGAACAAAATGTGATATTTTAATTTATTATTCTTTTGAATAGTATTTGCAGAAGTTCTCTTTAAAGTTTTTGTAAGTACTGACCAAAAGAAGATTAAAACATAATATTTGCCATAATTACTGCAATGTTATGCTGTATACTAAACATATGAATGATAATACAAATAAAAGACGTACACAAAACTCACAAATTAATCATTTATTAACTCAGACCCGTTTCAAGGACAAAGCCATTATCATCAGTGAGTGTTGCGGGCTACTACAAACTTTGTCATTGAAACCCGTCTGAGTTAATAAATGATTAATTTGTGTATGCCTTTTATTGAATCACTTTAACATTAGTTTATGATTATTCGAACTTTAAATTTTGTAAATTTGTGAAAACGTATTGAGACAGAACGTTTTCGAACGCAATGTGGTGATCTTCATCAGTGTCTTCTCCACAGAAATCGCCACATAGCTATTGAACACATTCTGTCTCAGTTAGTTTTCACAAATTTACAAAGTTTAAAGTTTGGATAGTCATAAACTAATGTTAAAGTGATTAATTAAGATTTACCGATTGTAATGGAGTACAAAATTCAAAAGTCTTTTATTTGTATTAATATAACCTCACAAACTAAGCTCAAAGAATATTTGTATCTATGATATACAGATTTTTTTTGGAAGTGATTGTTACTAACCAATGTTGAAATTATTGCTCTCCTTATTTATCAACCCTAAACAACCTTTAATATATTAGTGTAGCAAACTATGCACTTAAATAGAAAAACAAAAATGGATTTTCTACTAAATTCTACCAAATTTACTCTTTACATTTGCTATGATGACATTATATTTATTTTAGGTACATTACATGGTATTAAAAGGTCCTGGAATTTCACTAACGAAGCAGTTAATTAAAGGCCACACACAAAAAGCTATGAAAGTACTTGAACTGTTTCAGCATAGTGATGCAAAAACAGCTTTGTCTAACATCATTGCAACATTGGATATATTGTGATATATCCTAGGTTAAATTTTAAACTATTATTTCAGATGAAAATATATAAACTGATTTAATTTTATTTTAATGTAACAAATATACTCATTTTATTAATGTAATTAGTAATAGGATTTAAATAATTAACAATGTGTCATTATTATTTAACAACTTAAGCATAACCTTTCCTTATTGTTAACATGTTTTTAGCTGGAATATTCTGTTTAGAAGTATGTTAACAGTAAGTAAGGAAAGACAGATAAATATGCTTAAATTATTTCAAATGTAGAAAAATTTTTTTAGTAGGAAAAAGTATTATATAGATGTTTAATGATTGTGTTCAATTTATTATTTTTTTTAAAGGGATGCTAACAAAATGGTAATTTGTTAATACAGTCTTTAGAAATATCAGTGATGACTGAGAAAAGAGTTTGTTGTAGTGTTTAATGTTTACATATCATACAGTCTATGGACATGTAGTGGGGATCACATAACCTTGCACTTGGCCTTGATAAATCGCAGTAGGCGAGACGGGACATAGAGGGTCAGTATAAATACTTTCCTACAAACATGATAAGGACTATCAAAACACTGACTTGCATTGGATGGTCGATATTAGATAATTAAATGATAAATTAGCTACAGTACAAAATGAAAAACAATCTTGAAATATGTATCGATATATCGGATGCAGAAGATGTTGATGTATAGAACATTCTGAATATGTAACATGTTTAAAGAAGTGGTAGTACATGAGAAATCTTGGGCAATCTCTCAAGGCCAAGTGGATGGTTACGTGGTCTGCACTATACACTTTATAACATCTATTATTCAGAATAAAATTATACAAAATATGGCGTATAAATGGAATGGCTTAATTCATTAAAACGTTTGCAAAAGTATGCTCATTTAAAAAAAGTAATTTATCAAAGTTAAAATAAACACTTCTTGAAGCAAATTAATAAAAGTGATTTGTAGCAACAAATTTTAAATCAAATATGTGATTTAATTTATAATTTAAAAAAATTATAAATTTTATATTTTGAAATTCTTAATATACTTGTCTTTATTTCTGTTAGAAATATTTGTATATATTTTAGTGCATTTTTCTGCCTTTCCTAACATTATAATATTTTCCTTTGTTGACGCATTTCGAAATGACTCCATTTTCCAAATGTAAATATTACTCTCTAGTAAAGAATACTATTGAAGTTTTGAGAATGGAGTCATTCCAAAACACATCATCAAAAGAAAATATTGTAATGCTAGGAGAGGCAGAATAATCTACTGAAATATTTTGATTAAAAAAAAACTATTGTTTTAAAAAATTTCACTCATATTTATTTTTGATGTTTCATATACAATATCAAGAGCACAGTAGTACAATATATTACAATGAAAATATTGGAAAGAACTGTATTACTATAAAAATAACAAATAAAACAAGTTACTTAAGGTTAAACCCTTATGTACATTTTGATGACCATGGCATCATCTTCATAGGGTCTTATTACTGATTTACAATCTAGTAAACAAGAAGTTACAAACTAGAGTGACTCTCGGTTTAATTGTTATTAATTCTATTATCATATTATGATAATCTCATATACATTTTTATCTTTTTAGTTTATGGAATCATCAAATTATTCTGGTCGGCAAAGTAATGGAAAAATATACTTTACAAAAAATCAATTGGAATACAAACAAAATCGTGGCCCTCTTTTTATCAATAAAAACTCACATATACATATAACACATATGAGCATGAACTTATAGGCATATAGTAGATATCTAGTATGTGAGCGTACTTAACAAACCTTAACACACTAGATATTACTCCCAATATTGCTTGTTTTATAACACATTGTGATCTAGGCAGGTCTATAGTTTAGAATTAGACCAATGTAATTAATTCAATTGTTATTAATTAATTGTTAATTAATTGTTTATGAAGAACAACACAGAAATAACCAACGCTACACAACCGAACAATACGAAATATATAGGCACTTCAAACTACACCCTACACACATACTCAATACACAATTACATTACAACTCACACGCACTTTTTGACATCATAACTCCTAATACACACAAAATACACCCACACCACCAAAATATCCCACCCCCACCCTAACCTACGTAAACCTTGAGATCAGTTACGGTCTGAGTTGACAAAGGGACACATCTCCCGAAACGGCCGTCCTCAACACAAAAAAGTAAGTGCTACTATAGGCAAGTTAAAACATTTTTTAAAAAAAAAAGTTGTAAGTGATTACTAGTAGCTCACGCGAAGATGGAATCAACAAATGTTACAAAAGTTGTTAATACCTTAAAAATTTCCTAAGAATATTAAGGTAAATTAGAAAAACTAAATTAAATTTTCCCTTGTGGATTTTATTGTTTATGACAGTTTATGAGATTTTAACATTATTATTAAAATAATTAATGACTTGCTGAAATGAAAGACAAACTTACTGAAACAAAACTTTTACAATCACGTTAGGTGATTTTTGACACAATCTAGGTTGGCCATTTGAAAGTGTTGTTTTGAATCTTTCTGCCCCAAAAAACATGTTACAGAATAATATTTAAAAATATCAATAAACAGTAATAAAAAAAAACAACAAAAATGGTAAAGTCGAAGCACCAGACTTAAAACTAAACTGTATAGAGTTTGACAAATTCTGCATTGAGTGCGGCTTTAATACCGATTAAAACAATTTATACACTCTGATAAATATGACACTGACTTATCTTTTTCTAATCATATATTAGAAACAGGCTACATTTAACCAGACATCATCTAACTTAACAGTTTCTCAAATCAACATAAATACCACATCTCACACAGTACAACAATATGAAGTATACAAATATTAAAAAAAGAAAAACATATTAAAAGAATCAATCCAATACAGATCACATATATATTTTGACTAGATTATAGAAAACCTGGTTTTAGAACTACTGCCGCCTAGCCAAACAACTCTTCCATACAGATAACCTACACCATAGGTTCCCAAACTGGTGGGGGGGGGGTCACGAGGCCAGTTGGAAAATAATGAGTAAGGCAAATTCTCATTTAGTTAAAATTTAAGTACACAATTTATTAAAATTTAAAACTAAATATACACCTTAGTTTTTTTTACATAGGTAATTTTATTGAACATGATGTTTAGAAAATTTAAATTAAATGTACGCATTTATAATAAAAGTATAAGTTTTCCTCACATATATAATACAACCACAAATAGGTATGCTAGTGCAAAAATGCAAGCTCATTCATCTCATTGACAGATTTTTCTTTTATCAGTTAAAATTTACCTTAGAAATTGAAATTTTGAGCGTTATATTTCTTGTAAAAGTATGTATAAATAAACAAATTGTTTTAAATTTATATAATATTTATTTCTTGTTCATATGGCCATACCATATATTTTTAGCGTAAAGTGGAGGGGGCGTGGGTCGCTTTCATTTCAAGAGGAGGGAGCATGATGCCAAATAGTTTGGGAACCCCTGACATAGTCACTGAGAAAATTTTTTTAGTTTGATCAAAAATGTTTTGACTTGACATTAATTAGTTTAAACAGAAACTTAAAACTAGTTAAATCTAGTCAATTTAAAAATTCAGTTTAGGTGCAGATTTAAATCGTATGGTCTTATTCATATATTACCTATGTCCCAAGAAATATTTTTTGTTGTTCAAAGTCCAGGTTTTCATAATTGCAGGAGGTCATGGATTTGCTATAATATGTTGTTGAAGAGAAACATAACTATAAATGTCTGAAAGATGAAATTCTTCTCTACAAGAAGAGAATTTGAGAGGTTTCCCCTTCCTTATTTAAAATTACTTGAGGCCATAGTTAGCTCAATAAAGGCATAATGAGACATATATCTAACATTTTAGTATGAACTGAGACAAACAGTTCAAACATCAATAATAAAACAAAATACATCATAAACTGTTCATAGATCACTAACCACATTGATCAGTCTACTAAATTTTATTTAGTAAATAACAATCATAGAGCCAACAATCTTATATAGATTGAAATGTTTAAATAAAGCATAAAATTACTTCAAAGTTACAGGTTTCTAGTAACTTTGGACAGAGTTCTGTATTAATGATTCAGTAAAAGGAACTAAGATCAAGTTCAGTCTTTTATTCAAAATTATTTTATTTAGTAACATTGATGATATAAGTTAACCAAAATAATAAACAGGAAGTTAATATTATAAGTTAATATAAGTAACATCAATATCAAAACCTTAAGACTGATGATTGTGAACAAATTGTCATTGGTGGGGAAGCGCAGAACCTTCAAAATTAGTCTCTCTTCGTAGCAAGAGGTAAGTGGTAATGCAGGAAGAAGTCAAATGTTCATTAGGATCAAGTAAAATACTATATCTTTTTGTATTATCTGTAGAGGTGAAAATTTTGGAGGCTTAAGTTTAAGCTACATGAACACACATTGAAAGTGTAATAGTTTTTAAAAGTTGTTTGTTTTTATAGCATAATTAGTCCATCAACCTTCACATTTAAAAGTTTGACTTATAGTTTGTAACTATAAATAACTACAGCGAAACAAATTAATTGGTTAGTGAGTGTTGTAAAGTAACTTTTAAAGATTATATAAACAATTTATTGGGATTATGGATCTAAGTATAAAAAGCACTAAACACTTTTAAATGTTTATAAACTTGCCTATAGTAGCACTTACTTATAAACAGCCGTTTCGGGAGTGACACATCTCCCGAAACGGCCGTCCTCAACAACAATATAAGTAAGTGCTACTATAGGGAAGTTTATAAATATTTAAAAGTGTTTAGTGATAACTAGTAGTTCACGTGAAGATGGAATCAACAAATATAAATATATACAAACAATATAATTAGTTAGCATTTCCACATTGCAGTATACCTAAACAACCCAAAACCACTAAATTTGACTTGCAATCAGCAAATTTTAGACTTACTAAGTACAGTTCTGCTACCTTTGTACAGTTTTAAAATTAAATAGAGGATGAGTACTATGACTTATATTGAAGTAGAATGTTTCAATTTTATAATAATTAAGGGGCAACATTTAATTTTACAAAAATGTGTTACAAAAAGTATTTCAAGTTGATAAATGAAAGTGTGATGATTTTGGAATTTTTCCATCATTTTATCAGAATTTTTTGACTGAGTGTAATTTATTTTAAATATGTAGATCCTTTTTACAGCTAAGCCTGGAATTAAAGGTTTTGTTTCAAATTAAAGTAAATTAAACTTAAATTCCATTTCATGAAAAAGTATTTCAGTTGTAAAGTTTCATTTTATACAGTAAACAATAATTTTGGTATTTAATCATAATACGTTTTATATAATTGGAATATTCTTATTATTGTAATAATAAAAGCAATTTTGTTTAGTAACTAGGCCTATAAGATAAAAAAGAATCAATAATTACTTTTATTGAGGTTAATAAAATAATAAATGTTCATTTTCAGTAAATACAGTTGCATGCATTTCAGAACTACCCTCTCATTTTAAACAAGCAAGAATTTGGTTACTACTAAATATTTCTCTACTTTGCTTATAATTAAAAAAAAAACTAAGAAATTAGGAAATCTGTAGCACACTTTTTGAATATTTAGTTCTATAAACTCAATTGGCAATATACCCAAAATAACCTTCACCAACAACCAAGGGCAGATTTTTCGGTTGGTATAAGCAAAGACTAAACCATCGCATGTGTTTCAATTGATATTTGTAATTATTGTAATTTAAAAAATTTTAAATATTAAAAAAAAAAACTTACACAGTAAAACTGCATCTCCTGATACATTCTACCCATTAAGATTATATAAGAACATCAATAAAAAATATTCTTGTCTATTTTAATCTATAAGTTAAAATATTTTTAAAAATGAAAATTGAATTTTTTTTTGAAAAAACTAAATCTTTAAGAAAAAATAGTTTGTCAGTAATATTTCACAGTTTAAAACAAGGCATAAAGTGTTTTTAAGTAAAATCTCCTAAATTAATCAAAATAATGTCATATATGTTTTTTCGAAATTATGTTCAATATGATTGTTAATCACTTATTACAATTTGAATAAGTCATATTTTTCATAATGTGTTTGTCACCTGTGCTTTAAATTCAACATTTGTTAAAAAATGTATGGGTCCTAAAAATGTCTTCAAAATGATATTTTTCAAGATATGTAAATTTATGAATTACTATTTATTAGGAATATACTGTGGTTGAATTTAATAATAAATACACAAAAACCTCTTCAAACGGATTCAACTTAAACTCCTCACAACACACGTCATAGTTTCAACATCGAATATTTAATAAGTGATATTTTTTAAAATTAGAATGGGGTTTATAATTATTATATATAACATAGTCAGTTACGTGTATTGAGAAAGGCAAGACAGGAAGAGAAGATCATTTTCTCAGTTAAGACGACTTCCGGTTTGTAAGTTGAAAGCACTAGCCCAATATGTGCCGGATGTCCACACAAGTTCAAACTTGCATACACAGAAGCGATCAGAAAACAGGATATGGTTTTCTTTAGTTGCGTGACAATCGTGCGCAGTAACACTTGATAGTTTTTCTTATGCAAAAGAGTATTTTTATGTTTAGAATGTTAATTTGCTTAGTGCGAAAGTGAAGATAAAATGTGTAAAAATACTGTGTTTTAATTAAATAAGTGTTATTTCTTTTATATATCTGAAGCAGATTTCATCAAATGAGGTAACAGTCATAACATTTCTTTACATTTAACTGCTTTTTAATTCCCACTAAAGCCGAAATTAACGGCCATTTGTAAAACTGCCAGTTTTAGCATTCATTGGTAATAAACTTTTGTTATAATTGTATAAGAGAATCCAAATATGCTGAAATCGTTATATATTTATTACGGTTCAAATAGTTATAACCTATAAATATGTAAAAACCTTGAACTTAAAAAAAATTAGGCTATTTCTACTCAGCGTAAAAGAACAACTTAGTAACAGGCCTAACAAATGAAATTAACTAGAGCTTGTAAATTTTGGTAATTGTTCCGACGTGCGACTACCGCTATTTTCGTGAATTTTTTTTACTTTTCTTATGTATTTTCACGTCCTAGACACGAATTCAACATTATTTTTTGTCGCTGAGGCCGTTTTTTTAAAATATACTTAAAAAACATAACCTTAACTAACCTTTATTGACGTGCGACTAACGCTAATTTCGTGAATTTGTTTTTACTTTTCTTATGTATTTTCACGTTTTTACATATGTACGTTCCTTGCATTTTTAAGTATTTTTGTGAAAGTTACTTTATTTAACATTTTAAATGTTAGATTGTAATGACATGTAGACCTATAGCGTGAACCGAGCGCGCAGTAGCTACAGCGCACTGCACTACGTCTAGGTCTGTAATTTTATACATTACTATATACCTACATTAAATATACCTACAAAGTATCCAGCCAGGATAGATTTGGTAATAATTTTATTCAGAATTACTATCTATTTTTATTAAATTATAACCAAATCTATCCTTACTTGATACTTCATAGGTATATTTTAATGTAGGTATATAGTAATGTTGTATAAAATTATAACCAAATCTATACGTATTATAATAAATTAATAATGGCATTACGACGTAGACGACAAAAAATAATGTTGCATTGTTGTGAACGTACGTCAATAAAGGTTAGTTTAGGTTATGTTTTTTTAAAGTATATTTTAAAATAACGGCGTCAGCGACAAAAAATAATGTTGGATTCGTGTCTAGGACGTAAAAATACAAATTTAAAAAATTTCACGAAAATAGCGGTAGTCGCACGTCGGAACAGCGGTAGTCGCACGTAGGAACGTACGTCAATAAGGTTATTTTTTTAAAGTATATTTTAAAAAAACAGCGTCAGCGACAATAATTAATGTTGGATTCGTGTCTAGGACGTAAAAATACATAAGAAAAGTAAAAACATTTCACGAAAATAGCGGTAGTCGCACGTCGGAACAATTACCTACATTTTTTTATAGATTAAAGGTATGTTAAATATAACCATACACTTTAAGAAATTGTGGGGAGGCTTTGAAAATTTTTAGAAGTAACTTTTTCTAGATTTTAGGAACCAGTAAAAAGAGCTACAAAATATGTGAATTTAGGCGAAACATGTTTTTTTGTAGTCTTATAGTCTAAGGAAAAAATAGTAGAAAAATTACTTGTAAGATTAGGCTTAAACAGAGAGTTTGCTTGAATGAGGTTTTAAAATAAATCTATTTCATTACAGAATGTGAACAAATTAATACAGATAAGGTGGTAACTTTTAATGAAACATATTTATTTCCTTAACTTTTCATCCATACTTCTTAAGCTCTTAGAAATGTGGGACCTATTATAAATAGTTAAACGATGTGTTACAGAATTTATTTTTGAAATGTTCACTTTTGATTTGTCCTAACCTAAACCAATAACTCTTGGGAGTAATATTTTATTAGAAGAAATAAAATGTTTTTGTTAGAGCTATTTTTTCACTGAGAACAATTTAAATATGTGTCAAAAAACTACAATGCTTGCCAAAATTGCTTCAATATTCACACTAAAACTTTTGGTTAGGTTAGTTTTTGACTAAATAAAACTGAATAATATGAAGCATTTTAGCCTATGTCTTATTGCCTTATTGCGTCAGTTGTGTTTATAACTTTGTACTTTCGCCTCATAAATAAATGAGTAATTATTGTAATCCTACACAAATGAAAATAGTTAGTTTAATGAGCGATGGCCGGAATGAAATTCTCCAGTGACATTGGTCAAAATAGTTTAGAACACGATATAGTCTAAAAGTTGAAGACATCTTCAGGTCCTTAAACACTCTTCTAATAGCGTAAAAAAATAGTGGTAGATCGAGTCTAGCCGACATCGATTTTTACCTTTTTCACATTTATTACTCAAAAATTTTTTATAAGAGATTTTATCCTAACTGTATACTTTGCATGGATGCTGCAAAATAACTATTTATTGTAGTTTTAAATAGTGCTCTGTTTTATAAATTACGTTTTTACAGCATTGTGTAAAGGTAGAGCTTTTATTGAAGATATGTTACAAATGTTCAAGTTTTAACCTCTATTTACGATTTTCGACATTTAAAATCCTTCGTTTTTTGTTTAGAATCCGTATTGATCAAGCAAGTGGTGCTATCTTGTAGCCATTATAAAAACTATTTCAATTCTTTGAAAATCACATGTTTAGAGTAACCTTTTAGCTGACTGCGATGGCTACTATTTGTTTTATATGTTTGTTTATCTTTTGGCATTGCCCTATTATTAGTTATTAAGTATATGAAGTGATATTTCATGTGAATGTAATTTTTTAATGTAAATTCGTATTGTATGTTAACTTGATTTTTATGGAAAACTTATTTACGTATATATTATACCAACGCTCTCATTATGTGCCAACTACAGCCTAAAGCTTGCTTAAAGGTACAAATATACTGTCAACTATAAAATACCACTGCTGTGTTTTTAAATAAATTATAAAAAATAGTAATTTAAAATTATTATTATTAAATAAATTATTTTAGGGAGGAAATATGTATTTTGGACAGATTAAAACTAATTAAAGATCTTCTAGAGTTAACAAAAAAGAAATAAACAAAACAAAACAACTCACTGATTACTCATTAACTTGAACTTTAATTAACTAAAAAAATAACTCCCACTTTACATTTAAAAACCATTTATTGACAATAATACTGAATACAGACAATTTATATTTATAATAAAATTTATGCAAGGTGCAGTTATATACATTTTAAGCTTTCATAAAAATACAACAATCTATAATCATTATGAAGTTCCGCACCACACTGGAAATAACAATACTGTCTTTATATATAAATAAGACTTTTTTTTAAATAATAGTCTAAGTTATCATAAATTAGATACATTCAATCTGATGAACTCCGAACTAACTACATTAATAAATAAACCCACAATATACGTATATAATAAGCCTTGCTTTAGCACCAGTACCCAAACCAAGTAAAATGTAATGTGGCTGGTGCATCAACCAGCTGCTACCAATGCTGCTGACTGATGATGTGTGTAACATAGAGATGCTATCAGATACCATCAGCCTTTCCTTTATTTTGGTGTAACTCCTCCTCGTTACGTTTGTCCCACGAACCGAAGGCTCTGACCACTATGGCGTTGAGGGTCACTTCATAACGGAGTTTCTCTGCCACATGCGGGTACTTTGAAATCTTGGGACTTCGTGCCTCAATCAAAGCTTGGCAGCGGTTTCAAATTGATGAATGTCTAGCTAGTTTCAGGGGTAAGATAAACGGAAAGAACTATTTTAAATATAACAGCTGTTAGTCTTAGATATAATAATATCTTACAACAATGTATATACATTTAGCTCTAAGCGTGAGGTTACTGTGTTTTGACTTGTATTTTAAAAAATTAGTTATCATAGCAGTTTATGAATTTGCTATGTTTTAAATATACAAAACAATAATTTTTAATAATAAGTCGGTACTTAAGTCGAATTGAAATAGCCTGGTCGTTCCTCAGCGTTCCCGTGCTGAACACTTAAAGTGGTTAATTTTGAGTTAAAACTAATCGAAGAATTCATATTCATTTAATCTCCGGGTCCCAGGGTTGAACTCATTCTCCAGATTCTCGAACTTCGGCTTTCTCAGGCTCCATAGAGTTCTGCCTTCTCCGGGTCTTCGAACTTACCTCTTCCCCCCGGCTCCCAAAACTTTTCTGTTTTCTCTTCCTCGACCCATTGATCACCCCTCCCTTCCGTCTCTGCCCTCGTATACCAATGGTTTTCCTTTCTCTTAATTTATCCAATCCTGGTCTGTCCTGCAATGGTTGTATTGGTCTTAAAAATTTCTTTGCTCCTCTTTGTTCGTCCCTAATTTTTGGAAATTAAATCCAACTTCCAAAGTATAGAGGGCCAAAACTAAAACCTTGAACGTGGTTGCGGTCTTATAAGATTTCGCGGGCCGCCAGTTGGACATCCTTGCTCTAGAAATACAACCGATCCTCTTGAACAGGAAAGTCCAACTTCCAAAGTATAGAGGGCCAAAACTAAAACCTTAAACGTGGTTGCGGTCTAATAAGATTTCGCGGGCCGCCAGTTGGACATCCTTGCTCTAGAACTACAACCGATCCTCTTGAACAGCGAAGTCCAACTTCCAAAGTATATAGGGCCAAAACTAAAACCTTGAGCGTGGTTGCGGTCTAATAAGATTTCGCGAGCCGCCAGTTGGACATCCTTGCTCTAGAACTACAACCGATCCTCTTGAACAGCGAAGTCCAACTTCCAAAGTATAGAGGGCCAAAACTAAAACCTTGAGCGTGGTTGCGGTCTAATAAGATTTCGCGAGCCGCCAGTTGGACATCCTTGCTTTAGAACTACAACCGATCCTCTTGAACAGCGAAGTCCAACTTCCAAAGTATAGAGGGCCAAAACTAAAACCTTGAGCGTGGTTGCGGTCTAATAAGATTTCGCGGGCCGCCAGTTGGACATCCTTGCTCTAGAACTACAACCGATCCTCTTGAACAGCGAAGTCCAACTTCCAAAGTATAGAGGGCCAAAACTAAAACCTTGAGCGTAGTTGCGGTCTAATAAGATTTCGCGGGCCGCCAGTTGGACATCCTTGCTCTAGAACTACAACCGATCCTCTTGAACAGCGAAGTCCAACTTCCAAAGTATAGAGGGCCAAAACTAAAACCTTGAGCGTGGTTGCGGTCTAATAAGATTTCGCGGGCCGCCAGTTGGACATCCTTGCTCTAGAACTACAACCGATCCTCTTGAACAGCGAAGTCCAACTTCCAAAGTATAGAGGGCCAAAACTAAAACCTTGAGCGTGGTTGCGGTCTAATAAGATTTCGCGGGCCGCCAGTTGGACATCCTTGCTCTAAAACTACAACCGATCCTCTTGAACAGCGAAGTCCAACTTCCAAAGTATAGAGGGCCAAAACTAAAACCTTAAACGTGGTTGCGGTCTAATAAGATTTCGCGGGCCGTCAGTTGGACATCCTTGCTCTAGAACTACAACCGATCCTCTTGAACAGCGAAGTCCAACTTCCAAAGTATAGAGGGCCAAAACTAAAACCTTGAGCGTGGTTGCGGTCTAATAAGATTTCGCGGGCCGCCAGTTGGACATCCTTGCTTTAGAACTACAACCGATCCTCTTGAACAGCGAAGTCCAACTTCCAAAGTATAGAGGGCCAAAACTAAAACCTTGAGCGTGGTTGCGGTCTAATAAGATTTCGCGGGCCGCCAGTTGGACATCCTTGCTCTAGAACTACAACCGATCCTCTTGAACAGCGAAGTCCAACTTCCAAAGTATAGAGGGCCAAAACTAAAACCTTGAGCGTAGTTGCGGTCTAATAAGATTTCGCGGGCCGCCAGTTGGACATCCTTGCTCTAGAACTACAACCGATCCTCTTGAACAGCGAAGTCCAACTTCCAAAGTATAGAGGGCCAAAACTAAAACCTTGAGCGTGGTTGCGGTCTAATAAGATTTCGCGGGCCGCCAGTTGGACATCCTTGCTCTAGAACTACAACCGATCCTCTTGAACAGCGAAGTCCAACTTCCAAAGTATAGAGGGCCAAAACTAAAACCTTGAGCGTGGTTGCGGTCTAATAAGATTTCGCGGGCCGCCAGTTGGACATCCTTGCTCTAGAACTACAACCGATCCTCTTGAACAGCGAAGTCCAACTTCCAAAGTATAGAGGGCCAAAACTAAAACCTTAAACGTGGTTGCGGTCTAATAAGATTTCGCGGGCCGTCAGTTGGACATCCTTGCTCTAGAACTACAACCGATCCTCTTGAACAGCGAAGTCCAACTTCCAAAGTATAGAGGGCCAAAACTAAAACCTTGAGCGTGGTTGCGGTCTAATAAGATTTCGCGGGCCGCCAGTTGGACATCCTTGCTCTAGAACTACAACCGATCCTCTTGAACAGTGAAGTCCAACTTCCAAAGTATAGAGGGCCAAAACTAAAACCTTGAGCGTAGTTGCGGTCTAATAAGATTTCGCGGGCCGTCAGTTGGACATCCTTGCTTTAGAACTACAACCGATCCTCTTGAACAGCGAAGTCCAACTTCCAAAGTATATAGGGCCAAAACTAAAACCTTGAGCGTGGTTGCGGTCTTATAAGACTTTGCGGGCCGCCAGTTGGACGTCCTTGCCCTAGAACTACAACCGATCCTCTTGAACAGTGAAGTCCAACTTCCAAAGTATATAGGGCCAAAACTAAAAGCTTGAGCGTGTTTGTGGTCTAATAAGATTTCGCGGGCCGTCAGTTGGACATCCTTGCTCTAGAATTACAACCGATCCTTTTGTAGATGCCAACTGTATTAGTGAATTTGATTAAAATTCAACTTTTCTTTACGAAACAGGGCGATGTTGTAGTACATCACTGTAAATTGGTTTCCTAAGCTGACACTGATTTCTGAAGTAAAGCTCCTCGGACTTGCAGCAACACCCGCCTAAACAATTCTGCCATTTCGGTTGCTTAGCAACAATCCTTATAAGCGAAAAAGCAAAACATTTTTGCAAAATCAGGTTAATAATTTTTTTTAGAGGGCGTTTCGTAATAAACATTATATATTTAACACTGTTTTTTCCAAAATAGAGAAAAAACGTCAAGTGTATATAGTTTCACGTGTTTGTAAATTGAGGTTATGTTTGTATTTTGTTCAAATTTCAACCTCTATTTCCGAATTGAAACATTTATTATAACTCTTTTCCTGTTTAGAATATAGTTTTAAGTAACATATTTGACAAATATCGAAATTGAACTTCTGTGAACTTGCCCATGGTAAGCCTTTACTTATTGTGTGTAAGCAATTAAAACAAATATCTGTTACTTCACACGTATTTATAAGTGTTGATACAAGTTATTTTAGTAAAGAAGTGTTTTTATATTTTTAAGGGTGTAAGTCAATTTGACTATTGTAGGTGATTCAATTTCACTGTTTTATCTTGTTATCGGTGAGTCAACGCGACTGTTATAGAAGAGTCAATTTCCCTATTATGTAGTGTCATCGTTTAGTCACCCTGACTATTACAGGTGTGTCAATTTCCCTATTATGACTTTCCATCGGTGTCAACTAGACTATTATAGCGAATGTGTCAATTTCACTATTATGTCCTGCCATCGGTGAGTCAACTTGATTATTTTAGATGAGTCAATGTCCCTATTATGTCGTGCCATCGGTGAGTCAATTTGACTATTACAGGTGTGTCAATTTCACTATTATCTTCTGTCATTGGTGAGTCAATTCGACTGTTATAGGTGTGTCAATGTCAATATTATGTCGTGCCATCGGTGAGTCAATTTGACTGTTACAGGTGTGTCAATTTCACTATTATCTCCTGTTATTGCTGAGGCAATTAAACTATTACAGGCAAGATTTAGACAAATAGATTAATTATCGGAGTGTTATGAAACCCCAATAGTGACCATTCGTGACTTTCTTTGCACAGAGACGAATGCCTGAAGCAGACCTATTCTCTAGGATGCTATAGAGGTGTCTAGCTTTTACAGTTTGCATTGGATAAAGGCAAAGAAGTAATAGCATCCTGGCACTAGAGATCGGGGAGATGCTAGTGAGGTATTGTGTTACAGCACCATAGTCCTTTTGGTATTATCATGCCATCGTTGGCCACTCTCGCTGGAGGTTGACCTTTAGTCCCTGGAAATAGGCACTTGTTTAATTTGCATGTAAATATCGGCAGATTGAACGAACTGTGCATCGAAAAGCGTATTTCTCTACGAACTTCACATTTACCGAGGTTTTCCATTGGCGTCGTACAGGATCAAGTTTCAACAGATTGTGAGGGTAAGCTATAGACGTTAGAACGTTGTGATAGGCGAAAAAGGCGTACAAACTTTAGGCGCACATGGATGTTTTAAAAACAATGAGCTACAAAAATGAGTTTAAATCTTAGCTAAACGTAGATGTCGTTTAAATCCTTTAAAACTTCATCTATTAACCCGATTTCAATCACACTTTTCCTGGCTTTGGACTAGGAAAATGATAGAGATACGTTACGCTACCATTCTGGCGTGTCTAAAGTCACCTTGTAGCATCGTTATTTGTATTGTTTATATTTTTTTATTATTTTAGTTTTACAAAAATTTTAAAACCTAATCTATATTACAACTTGACTATTTTACTTGTGTTTACCATCTGATTTCTTTGGTCTAATGTATTCCATGTTTCGGAAAATCCAAAACCTTGAAGGTTATTAGCAAATAGTTTAGGTATAGATTGCAAGTGGTGGCAACTGGAGTCTTGCCAATTGCTATTGTTTCCTCATGTACGCATACTTCGTGCTACCGTGGAAGTCCCCAGTGCGACCATACCGTAACAAAACGTTGTACAGACTGAGGCAAATGTTTGAGATAGCTGCGTACAATTGCTATTGTTTCCTCATGTACGCATACTTCGTGCTACCGTGGAAGTCCCCAGTGTGACCATACCGTTACAAAACGTTGTACAGACTGAGGCAAATGTTTGAGATAGCTGCGTACAATTGCTATTGTTTCCTCATGTACGCATACTTCGTGCTACCGTGGAAGTCCCCAGTGCGACCATACCGTTACAAAACGTTGTACAGGCTGAGGCAAATGTTTGAGATAGCTGCGTACAATTGCTATTGTTTCCTCATGTACGCATACTTCGTGCTACCGTGGAAGTCCCCAGTGCGACCATACCGTTACAAAACGTTGTACAGACTGAGGCAAATGTTTGAGATAGCTGCGTACAATTGCTATTGTTTCCTCATGTACGCATACTTCGTGCTACCGTGGAAGTCCCCAGTGCGACCATACCGTAACAAAACGTTGTACAGACTGAGGCAAATGTTTGAGATAGCTGCGTACAATTGCTATTGTTTCCTCATGTACGCATACTTCGTGCTACCGTGGAAGTCCCCAGTGCGACCATACCGTTACAAAACGTTGTACAGACTGAGGCAAATGTTTGAGATAGCTGCGTACAATTGCTATTGTTTCCTCATGTACGCATACTTCGTGCTACCGTGGAAGTCCCCAGTGTGACCATACCGTTACAAAACGTTGTACAGACTGAGGCAAATGTTTGAGATAGCTGCGTACAATTGCTATTGTTTCCTCATGTACGCATACTTCGTGCTACCGTGGAAGTCCCCAGTGCGACCATACCGTTACAAAACGTTGTACAGACTGAGGCAAATGTTTGAGATAGCTGCGTACAATTGCTATTGTTTCCTCATGTACGCATACTTCGTGCTACCGTGGAAGTCCCCAGTGCGACCATACCGTTACAAAACGTTGTACAGACTGAGGCAAATGTTTGAGATAGCTGCGTACAATTGCTATTGTTTCCTCATGTACGCATACTTCGTGCTACCGTGGAAGTCCCCAGTGCGACCATACCGTTACAAAACGTTGTACAGACTGAGGCAAATGTTTGAGATAGCTGCGTACAATTGCTATTGTTTCCTCATGTACGCATACTTCGTGCTACCGTGGAAGTCCCCAGTGCGACCATACCGTTACAAAACGTTGTACAGACTGAGGCAAATGTTTGAGATAGCTGCGTACAATTGCTATTGTTTCCTCAAGTACGCATACTTCGTGCTACCGTGGAAGTCCCCAGTGCGACCATACCGTTACAAAACGTTGTACAGGCTGAGGCAAATGTTTGAGATAGCTGCGTACAATTGCTATTGTTTCCTCATGTACGCATACTTCGTGCTGCCGTGGAAGTCCCCAGTGCGACCATACCGTTACAAAACGTTGTACAGGCTGAGGCAAATGTTTGAGATAGCTGCGTACAATTGCTATTGTTTCCTCATGTACGCATACTTCGTGCTACCGTGGAAGTCCCCAGTGCGACCATACCGTTACAAAACGTTGTACAGACTGAGGCAAATGTTTGAGATAGCTGCGTACAATTGCTATTGTTTCCTCATGTACGCATACTTCGTGCTGCCGTGGAAGTCCCCAGTGCGACCATACCGTTACAAAACGTTGTACAGGCTGAGGCAAATGTTTGAGATAGCTGCGTACAATTGCTATTGTTTCCTCATGTACGCATACTTCGTGCTACCGTGGAAGTCCCCAGTGTGACCATACCGTAACAAAACGTTGTACAGACTGAGGCAAATGTTTGAGATAGCTGCGTACAATTGCTATTGTTTCCTCATGTACGCATACTTCGTGCTACCGTGGAAGTCCCCAGTGTGACCATACCGTTACAAAACGTTGTACAGACTGAGGCAAATGTTTGAGATAGCTGCGTACAATTGCTATTGTTTCCTCATGTACGCATACTTCGTGCTACCGTGGAAGTCCCCAGTGTGACCATACCGTTACAAAACGTTGTACAGACTGAGGCAAATGTTTGAGATAGCTGCGTACAATTGCTATTGTTTCCTCATGTACGCATACTTCGTGCTACCGTGGAAGTCCCCAGTGCGACCATACCGTTACAAAACGTTGTACAGACTGAGGCAAATGTTTGAGATAGCTGCGTACAATTGCTATTGTTTCCTCATGTACGCATACTTCGTGCTACCGTGGAAGTCCCCAGTGCGACCATACCGTTACAAAACGTTGTACAGACTGAGGCAAATGTTTGAGATAGCTGCGTACAATTGCTATTGTTTCCTCATGTACGCATACTTCGTGCTACCGTGGAAGTCCCCAGTGCGACCATACCGTTACAAAACGTTGTACAGACTGAGGCAAATGTTTGAGATAGCTGCGTACAATTGCTATTGTTTCCTCATGTACGCATACTTCGTGCTACCGTGGAAGTCCCCAGTGCGACCATACCGTTACAAAACGTTGTACAGACTGAGGCAAATGTTTGAGATAGCTGCGTACAATTGCTATTGTTTCCTCATGTACGCATACTTCGTGCTACCGTGGAAGTCCCCAGTGCGACCATACCGTTACAAAACGTTGTACAGACTGAGGCAAATGTTTGAGATAGCTGCGTACAATTGCTATTGTTTCCTCATGTACGCATACTTCGTGCTACCGTGGAAGTCCCCAGTGCGACCATACCGTTACAAAACGTTGTACAGACTGAGGCAAATGTTTGAGATAGCTGCGTACAATTGCTATTGTTTCCTCATGTACGCATACTTCGTGCTACCGTGGAAGTCCCCAGTGCGACCATACCGTTACAAAACGTTGTACAGACTGAGGCAAATGTTTGAGATAGCTGCGTACAATTGCTATTGTTTCCTCATGTACGCATACTTCGTGCTACCGTGGAAGTCCCCAGTGCGACCATACCGTTACAAAACGTTGTACAGACTGAGGCAAATGTTTGAGATAGCTGCGTACAATTGCTATTGTTTCCTCATGTACGCATACTTCGTGCTACCGTGGAAGTCCCCAGTGCGACCATACCGTTACAAAACGTTGTACAGGCTGAGGAAAATGTTTGAGATAGCTGCGTACAATTGCTATTGTTTCCTCATGTACGCATACTTCGTGCTACCGTGGAAGTCCCCAGTGCGACCATACCGTTACAAAACGTTGTACAGGCTGAGGCAAATGTTTGAGATAGCTGCGTACAATTGCTATTGTTTCCTCATGTACGCATACTTCGTGCTACCGTGGAAGTCCCCAGTGCGACCATACCGTTACAAAACGTTGTACAGGCTGAGGCAAATGTTTGAGATAGCTGCGTACAATTGCTATTGTTTCCTCATGTACGCATACTTCGTGCTACCGTGGAAGTCCCCAGTGCGACCATACCGTTACAAAACGTTGTACAGACTGAGGCAAATGTTTGAGATAGCTGCGTACAATTGCTATTGTTTCCTCATGTACGCATACTTCGTGCTACCGTGGAAGTCCCCAGTGTGACCATACCGTTACAAAACGTTGTACAGACTGAGGCAAATGTTTGAGATAGCTGCGTACAATTGCTATTGTTTCCTCATGTACGCATACTTCGTGCTACCGTGGAAGTCCCCAGTGCGACCATACCGTTACAAAACGTTGTACAGGCTGAGGCAAATGTTTGAGATAGCTGCGTACAATTGCTATTGTTTCCTCATGTACGCATACTTCGTGCTACCGTGGAAGTCCCCAGTGCGACCATACCGTTACAAAACGTTGTACAGGCTGAGGCAAATGTTTGAGATAGCTGCGTACAATTGCTATTGTTTCCTCATGTACGCATACATCGTGCTGCCGTGGAAGTCCCCAGTGCGACCATACCGTTACAAAACGTTGTACAGACTGAGGCAAATGTTTGAGATAGCTGCGTACAATTGCTATTGTTTCCTCATGTACGCATACTTCGTGCTACCGTGGAAGTCCCCAGTGCGACCATACCGTTACAAAACGTTGTACAGACTGAGGCAAATGTTTGAGATAGCTGCGTACAATTGCTATTGTTTCCTCATGTACGCATACTTCGTGCTACCGTGGAAGTCCCCAGTGTGACCATACCGTTACAAAACGTTGTACAGACTGAGGCAAATGTTTGAGATAGCTGCGTACAATTGCTATTGTTTCCTCATGTACGCATACTTCGTGCTACCGTGGAAGTCCCCAGTGCGACCATACCGTTACAAAACGTTGTACAGACTGAGGCAAATGTTTGAGATAGCTGCGTACAATTGCTATTGTTTCCTCATGTACGCATACTTCGTGCTACCGTGGAAGTCCCCAGTGCGACCATACCGTTACAAAACGTTGTACAGACTGAGGCAAATGTTTGAGATAGCTGCGTACAATTGCTATTGTTTCCTCATGTACGCATACTTCGTGCTACCGTGGAAGTCCCCAGTGCGACCATACCGTTACAAAACGTTGTACAGACTGAGGCAAATGTTTGAGATAGCTGCGTACAATTGCTATTGTTTCCTCATGTACGCATACTTCGTGCTACCGTGGAAGTCCCCAGTGCGACCATACCGTTACAAAACGTTGTACAGGCTGAGGCAAATGTTTGAGATAGCTGCGTACAATTGCTATTGTTTCCTCATGTACGCATACTTCGTGCTACCGTGGAAGTCCCCAGTGTGACCATACCGTTACAAAACGTTGTACAGACTGAGGCAAATGTTTGAGATAGCTGCGTACAATTGCTATTGTTTCCTCATGTACGCATACTTCGTGCTACCGTGGAAGTCCCCAGTGTGACCATACCGTTACAAAACGTTGTACAGACTGAGGCAAATGTTTGAGATAGCTGCGTACAATTGCTATTGTTTCCTCATGTACGCATACTTCGTGCTACCGTGGAAGTCCCCAGTGCGACCATACCGTTACAAAACGTTGTACAGACTGAGGCAAATGTTTGAGATAGCTGCGTACAATTGCTATTGTTTCCTCATGTACGCATACTTCGTGCTACCGTGGAAGTCCCCAGTGCGACCATACCGTTACAAAACGTTGTACAGACTGAGGCAAATGTTTGAGATAGCTGCGTACAATTGCTATTGTTTCCTCATGTACGCATACTTCGTGCTACCGTGGAAGTCCCCAGTGCGACCATACCGTTACAAAACGTTGTACAGACTGAGGCAAATGTTTGAGATAGCTGCGTACAATTGCTATTGTTTCCTCATGTACGCATACTTCGTGCTACCGTGGAAGTCCCCAGTGCGACCATACCGTAACAAAACGTTGTACAGACTGAGGCAAATGTTTGAGATAGCTGCGTACAATTGCTATTGTTTCCTCATGTACGCATACTTCGTGCTACCGTGGAAGTCCCCAGTGCGACCATACCGTTACAAAACGTTGTACAGACTGAGGCAAATGTTTGAGATAGCTGCGTACAATTGCTATTGTTTCCTCATGTACGCATACTTCGTGCTACCGTGGAAGTCCCCAGTGTGACCATACCGTTACAAAACGTTGTACAGACTGAGGCAAATGTTTGAGATAGCTGCGTACAATTGCTATTGTTTCCTCATGTACGCATACTTCGTGCTACCGTGGAAGTCCCCAGTGCGACCATACCGTTACAAAACGTTGTACAGACTGAGGCAAATGTTTGAGATAGCTGCGTACAATTGCTATTGTTTCCTCATGTACGCATACTTCGTGCTACCGTGGAAGTCCCCAGTGCGACCATACCGTTACAAAACGTTGTACAGACTGAGGCAAATGTTTGAGATAGCTGCGTACAATTGCTATTGTTTCCTCATGTACGCATACTTCGTGCTACCGTGGAAGTCCCCAGTGCGACCATACCGTTACAAAACGTTGTACAGACTGAGGCAAATGTTTGAGATAGCTGCGTACAATTGCTATTGTTTCCTCATGTACGCATACTTCGTGCTACCGTGGAAGGCCCCAGTGCGACCATACCGTTACAAAACGTTGTACAGACTGAGGCAAATGTTTGAGATAGCTGCGTACAATTGCTATTTTTTCCTCATGTACGCATACTTCGTGCTACCGTGGAAGTCCCCAGTGCGACCATACCGTTACAAAACGTTGTACAGACTGAGGCAAATGTTTGAGATAGCTGCGTACAATTGCTATTGTTTCCTCATGTACGCATACTTCGTGCTACCGTGGAAGTCCCCAGTGCGACCATACCGTTACAAAACGTTGTACAGGCTGAGGCAAATGTTTGAGATAGCTGCGTACAATTGCTATTGTTTCCTCATGTACGCATACTTCGTGCTACCGTGGAAGTCCCCAGTGCGACCATACCGTTACAAAACGTTGTACAGACTGAGGCAAATGTTTGAGATAGCTGCGTACAATTGCTATTGTTTCCTCATGTACGCATACTTCGTGCTACCGTGGAAGTCCCCAGTGTGACCATACCGTTACAAAACGTTGTACAGACTGAGGCAAATGTTTGAGATAGCTGCGTACAATTGCTATTGTTTCCTCATGTACGCATACTTCGTGCTACCGTGGAAGTCCCCAGTGTGACCATACCGTTACAAAACGTTGTACAGACTGAGGCAAATGTTTGAGATAGCTGCGTACAATTGCTATTGTTTCCTCATGTACGCATACTTCGTGCTACCGTGGAAGTCCCCAGTGCGACCATACCGTTACAAAACGTTGTACAGACTGAGGCAAATGTTTGAGATAGCTGCGTACAATTGCTATTGTTTCCTCATGTACGCATACTTCGTGCTACCGTGGAAGTCCCCAGTGCGACCATACCGTAACAAAACGTTGTACAGACTGAGGCAAATGTTTGAGATAGCTGCGTACAATTGCTATTGTTTCCTCATGTACGCATACTTCGTGCTACCGTGGAAGTCCCCAGTGCGACCATACCGTTACAAAACGTTGTACAGACTGAGGCAAATGTTTGAGATAGCTGCGTACAATTGCTATTGTTTCCTCATGTACGCATACTTCGTGCTACCGTGGAAGTCCCCAGTGTGACCATACCGTTACAAAACGTTGTACAGACTGAGGCAAATGTTTGAGATAGCTGCGTACAATTGCTATTGTTTCCTCATGTACGCATACTTCGTGCTACCGTGGAAGTCCCCAGTGTGACCATACCGTTACAAAACGTTGTACAGACTGAGGCAAATGTTTGAGATAGCTGCGTACAATTGCTATTGTTTCCTCATGTACGCATACTTCGTGCTGCCGTGGAAGTCCCCAGTGCGACCATACCGTTACAAAACGTTGTACAGACTGAGGCAAATGTTTGAGATAGCTGCGTACAATTGCTATTGTTTCCTCATGTACGCATACTTCGTGCTACCGTGGAAGTCCCCAGTGCGACCATACCGTTACAAAACGTTGTACAGACTGAGGCAAATGTTTGAGATAGCTGCGTACAATTGCTATTGTTTCCTCATGTACGCATACTTCGTGCTGCCGTGGAAGTCCCCAGTGCGACCATACCGTTACAAAACGTTGTACAGACTGAGGCAAATGTTTGAGATAGCTGCGTACAATTGCTATTGTTTCCTCATGTACGCATACTTCGTGCTACCGTGGAAGTCCCCAGTGCGACCATACCGTTACAAAACGTTGTACAGGCTGAGGCAAATGTTTGAGATAGCTGCGTACAATTGCTATTGTTTCCTCATGTACGCATACTTCGTGCTACCGTGGAAGTCCCCAGTGTGACCATACCGTTACAAAACGTTGTACAGACTGAGGCAAATGTTTGAGATAGCTGCGTACAATTGCTATTGTTTCCTCATGTACGCATACTTCGTGCTACCGTGGAAGTCCCCAGTGCGACCATACCGTTACAAAACGTTGTACAGACTGAGGCAAATGTTTGAGATAGCTGCGTACAATTGCTATTGTTTCCTCATGTACGCATACTTCGTGCTACCGTGGAAGTCCCCAGTGCGACCATACCGTTACAAAACGTTGTACAGACTGAGGCAAATGTTTGAGATAGCTGCGTACAATTGCTATTGTTTCCTCATGTACGCATACTTCGTGCTACCGTGGAAGTCCCCAGTGCGACCATACCGTTACAAAACGTTGTACAGGCTGAGGCAAATGTTTGAGATAGCTGCGTACAATTGCTATTGTTTCCTCATGTACGCATACTTCGTGCTACCGTGGAAGTCCCCAGTGTGACCATACCGTTACAAAACGTTGTACAGACTGAGGCAAATGTTTGAGATAGCTGCGTACAATTGCTATTGTTTCCTCATGTACGCATACTTCGTGCTGCCGTGGAAGTCCCCAGTGCGACCATACCGTTACAAAACGTTGTACAGGCTGAGGCAAATGTTTGAGATAGCTGCGTACAATTGCTATTGTTTCCTCATGTACGCATACTTCGTGCTACCGTGGAAGTCCCCAGTGCGACCATACCGTTACAAAACGTTGTACAGGCTGAGGCAAATGTTTGAGATAGCTGCGTACAATTGCTATTGTTTCCTCATGTACGCATACTTCGTGCTACCGTGGAAGTCCCCAGTGCGACCATACCGTTCCAAAACGTTGTACAGACTGAGGCAAATGTTTGAGATAGCTGCGTACAATTGCTATTGTTTCCTCATGTACGCATACTTCGTGCTACCGTGGAAGTCCCCAGTGCGACCATACCGTTACAAAACGTTGTACAGACTGAGGCAAATGTTTGAGATAGCTGCGTACAATTGCTATTGTTTCCTCATGTACGCATACTTCGTGCTGCCGTGGAAGTCCCCAGTGCGACCATACCGTTACAAAACGTTGTACAGACTGAGGCAAATGTTTGAGATAGCTGCGTACAATTGCTATTGTTTCCTCATGTACGCATACATCGTGCTGCCGTGGAAGTCCCCAGTGCGACCATACCGTTACAAAACGTTGTACAGACTGAGGCAAATGTTTGAGATAGCTGCGTACAATTGCTATTGTTTCCTCATGTACGCATACTTCGTGCTACCGTGGAAGTCCCCAGTGCGACCATATCGTTACAAAACGTTGTACAGACTGAGGCAAATGTTTGAGATTGCTGCGTACAATTGCTATTGTTTCCTCATGTACGCATACTTCGTGCTACCGTGGAAGTCCCCAGTGCGACCATACCGTTACAAAACGTTGTACAGACTGAGGCAAATGTTTGAGATAGCTGCGTACAATTGCTATTGTTTCCTCATGTACGCATACTTCGTGCTACCGTGGAAGTCCCCAGTGCGACCATACCGTTACAAAACGTTGTACAGACTGAGGCAAATGTTTGAGATAGCTGCGTACAATTGCTATTGTTTCCTCATGTACGCATACTTCGTGCTACCGTGGAAGTCCCCAGTGCGACCACACCGTTACAAAACGTTGTACAGACTGAGGCAAATGTTTGAGATAGCTGCGTACAATTGCTATTGTTTCCTCATGTACGCATACTTCGTGCTACCGTGGAAGTCCCCAGTGCGACCATATCGTTACAAAACGTTGTACAGACTGAGGCAAATGTTTGAGATAGCTGCGTACAATTGCTATTGTTTCCTCATGTACGCATACTTCGTGCTACCGTGGAAGTCCCCAGTGCGACCATATCGTTACAAAACGTTGTACAGACTGAGGCAAATGTTTGAGATAGCTGCGTACAATTGCTATTGTTTCCTCATGTACGCATACTTCGTGCTACCGTGGAAGTCCCCAGTGCGACCATACCGTTACAAAACGTTGTACAGACTGAGGCAAATGTTTGAGATAGCTGCGTACAATTGCTATTGTTTCCTCATGTACGCATACTTCGTGCTACCGTGGAAGTCCCCAGTGCGACCATACCGTTACAAAACGTTGTACAGACTGAGGCAAATGTTTGAGATAGCTGCGTACAATTGCTATTGTTTCCTCATGTACGCATACTTCGTGCTACCGTGGAAGTCCCCAGTGCGACCATACCGTTACAAAACGTTGTACAGACTGAGGCAAATGTTTGAGATAGCTGCGTACAATTGCTATTGTTTCCTCATGTACGCATACTTCGTGCTACCGTGGAAGTCCCCAGTGCGACCATACCGTTACAAAACGTTGTACAGACTGAGGCAAATGTTTGAGATAGCTGCGTACAATTGCTATTGTTTCCTCATGTACGCATACTTCGTGCTACCGTGGAAGTCCCCAGTGCGACCATACCGTTACAAAACGTTGTACAGACTGAGGCAAATGTTTGAGATAGCTGCGTACAATTGCTATTGTTTCCTCATGTACGCATACTTCGTGCTACCGTGGAAGTCCCCAGTGCGACCATACCGTTACAAAACGTTGTACAGACTGAGGCAAATGTTTGAGATAGCTGCGTACAATTGCTATTGTTTCCTCATGTACGCATACTTCGTGCTACCGTGGAAGTCCCCAGTGCGACCATACCGTTACAAAACGTTGTACAGACTGAGGCAAATGTTTGAGATAGCTGCGTACAATTGCTATTGTTTCCTCATGTACGCATACTTCGTGCTACCGTGGAAGTCCCCAGTGTGACCATACCGTTACAAAACGTTGTACAGACTGAGGCAAATGTTTGAGATAGCTGCGTACAATTGCTATTGTTTCCTCATGTACGCATACTTCGTGCTACCGTGGAAGTCCCCAGTGCGACCATACCGTTACAAAACGTTGTACAGACTGAGGCAAATGTTTGAGATAGCTGCGTACAATTGCTATTGTTTCCTCATGTACGCATACTTCGTGCTACCGTGGAAGTCCCCAGTGCGACCATACCGTTACAAAACGTTGTACAGACTGAGGCAAATGTTTGAGATTGCTGCGTACAATTGCTATTGTTTCCTCATGTACGCATACTTCGTGCTACCGTGGAAGTCCCCAGTGCGACCATACCGTTACAAAACGTTGTACAGACTGAGGCAAATGTTTGAGATAGCTGCGTACAATTGCTATTGTTTCCTCATGTACGCATACATCGTGCTGCCGTGGAAGTCCCCAGTGTGACCATACCGTTACAAAACGTTGTACAGACTGAGGCAAATGTTTGAGATAGCTGCGTACAATTGCTATTGTTTCCTCATGTACGCATACTTCGTGCTACCGTGGAAGTCCCCAGTGTGACCATACCGTTACAAAACGTTGTACAGGCTGAGGCAAATGTTTGAGATAGCTGCGTACAATTGCTATTGTTTCCTCATGTACGCATACTTCGTGCTACCGTGGAAGTCCCCAGTGCGACCATACCGTTACAAAACGTTGTACAGACTGAGGCAAATGTTTGAGATAGCTGCGTACAATTGCTATTGTTTCCTCATGTACGCATACTTCGTGCTACCGTGGAAGTCCCCAGTGCGACCATACCGTAACAAAACGTTGTACAGACTGAGGCAAATGTTTGAGATAGCTGCGTACAATTGCTATTGTTTCCTCATGTACGCATACTTCGTGCTACCGTGGAAGTCCCCAGTGCGACCATACCGTTACAAAACGTTGTACAGACTGAGGCAAATGTTTGAGATAGCTGCGTACAATTGCTATTGTTTCCTCATGTACGCATACTTCGTGCTACCGTGGAAGTCCCCAGTGCGACCATATCGTTACAAAACGTTGTACAGACTGAGGCAAATGTTTGAGATAGCTGCGTACAATTGCTATTGTTTCCTCATGTACGCATACTTCGTGCTACCGTGGAAGTCCCCAGTGCGACCATACCGTTACAAAACGTTGTACAGACTGAGGCAAATGTTTGAGATAGCTGCGTACAATTGCTATTGTTTCCTCATGTACGCATACTTCGTGCTACCGTGGAAGTCCCCAGTGTGACCATACCGTTACAAAACGTTGTACAGACTGAGGCAAATGTTTGAGATAGCTGCGTACAATTGCTATTGTTTCCTCATGTACGCATACTTCGTGCTACCGTGGAAGTCCCCAGTGCGACCATACCGTAACAAAACGTTGTACAGACTGAGGCAAATGTTTGAGATAGCTGCGTACAATTGCTATTGTTTCCTCATGTACGCATACTTCGTGCTACCGTGGAAGTCCCCAGTGCGACCATACCGTTACAAAACGTTGTACAGACTGAGGCAAATGTTTGAGATAGCTGCGTACAATTGCTATTGTTTCCTCATGTACGCATACTTCGTGCTACCGTGGAAGTCCCCAGTGCGACCATATCGTTACAAAACGTTGTACAGACTGAGGCAAATGTTTGAGATAGCTGCGTACAATTGCTATTGTTTCCTCATGTACGCATACTTCGTGCTACCGTGGAAGTCCCCAGTGCGACCATACCGTTACAAAACGTTGTACAGACTGAGGCAAATGTTTGAGATAGCTGCGTACAATTGCTATTGTTTCCTCATGTACGCATACTTCGTGCTACCGTGGAAGTCCCCAGTGTGACCATACCGTTACAAAACGTTGTACAGACTGAGGCAAATGTTTGAGATAGCTGCGTACAATTGCTATTGTTTCCTCATGTACGCATACTTCGTGCTACCGTGGAAGTCCCCAGTGCGACCATACCGTAACAAAACGTTGTACAGACTGAGGCAAATGTTTGAGATAGCTGCGTACAATTTATTTATTTTACAATTCATTATAGAGTTCTCTTTTAGTCTTGTGAAATAAACACTACATAAATAATAATATTCTCGTATCATTACCGGCATTGTTTTATATAAATGTTAATATAACAATGACGTAAAGAAATGTACTAAACAAGGCTTTGGATTGTGGAGTCATTGGTCACGTCCCTACATCGCTATTATATTTTCTTTACAAGCCTTACGCCAAAAGCCGACGTGATTCTGTTCTCGCCGGAAACTCAATTTCCTTTGCCATAATAAAATAAAGCTGTATTACAGTTTACTGTCCCAATTAAAGCGACGATCCTCACGGACGTGAGCAAGCATCATAACTATGTACAAATACGTATATATTTACAAACACACACACACGTACGCACACACACAAACCCCTTGGCGAACATCCTAATTTAGTATCTTTTACTTATTTCCACCGTTTGTTCTGTCTCTATGCCATCTGTAAGAAATTAATCAGAATTTTACAGAGAAGTCAATGAAAGAGTATGGAGAGTGGAGTTAAAGAATTGGAGCTGTAGAATATATTTCCAAATAATTATAAACGTTGTTCTGTCTTATTAAAAAAAATAATTAAATTCCATAGCCTACTTTAAAGTTTTCTAATAAATTAAAAATTAAACTACAACGATTAAAACAATAGAGAAAAGAACACCTTCGGAGAGACACGTGAACGCCGTGACGCTGCGTTCTTTGCATTGTTCTCTCAGCTGCGGTTTCCTGTGGCAAAGTTCTGCCTTTATTGCGTTGCAAACATAGAGCAACTCTTCTAAAGAATTGACAAGAGAACATGAGCAGACAACTAATGATCTATCTTTCCTACGAATAAAGTTTTAAAAAATCAATAATAATAATAATAAGAACAACAAAAAACAATTATAACGATAGTTAACATTTCCTTATCCATAGCATTGCAGAATCCACAACTATGAAGGAGTCATGTGAGATTCCTCTGTGAGTAAAGGTATCGGGTCGATGGTATGACCGTACTATCCATTAAACCAGACACGTGCCCCTGACCCAATTAATTTTACCACAAAATATCAACCTATAAAACAAATTTATTCTACTCCACCAACACTAGAAAGCAAAACTAATACTGCGTATTATTTCTGTGAGCGACACTAGGAACCACGGTGTTATTTCTATAAACTTTTGACACTGCCGCTACAGGCGGAACACTCGTCATATTTATATAATTATGCTGGTAATAAAACTTATTTCATATTTAAACACTATTTATTACTTCACATCTTTCTTAAAACAAAACTCTAAACAAAGAACTGAGAAAAAACTAAAACAATTACAAATCATCTGTTAATTTATATAATGTTCTTTTTCTTTTTTTTTTCCATAGAGGATTGTCATAGAGTATTATATTATTGCATTCACAACATACTCCCACCTTTTGAGTTATGGTTTAACTCAAAACATTAAAAAATAGTATATTGTTAAAAGATTAATCAACAAATTTTTGTGGAAGCTTAATTTGTCTGCCACTTCTTAAATATGTCACAATTTTATTTTCTTTTGTCACATTATCTTCTTCCAGGTGTAGTTCATGTTCATTGGTTTTTGTCACTTTTGGTTTAATCTTTTCTTTTAATTGTTCTTGGATGGTTTCTTCTTGCATTTCAAGAGGATATAGTCTTTGTATTGGTCTCAATAAACTTCCAAAAGCAGTCTTCAATTGCACTAATCTACACACTCCATCTCTACTAATGATAGTCTTTTCTATCAGTCCTATTGGCCAATCAATTCTTTTTTTATTTTCAACTTCAATCAGTACTAATTCTCCAACTTTCAACTGTCTGCCGTTTTTCTTACTTTTTAAAGCTAATTGTCCTAAATACTCAATCCTAAATCTTTTTCGCAATGCTTCTCTCAGGTGTTGTCGATAACGTACTCTCTTGTTAAGACTTTTTGTATTTACATGGTCACAATCTGGAACTCCAATTTCTTTTAAGTCATGTAAAAACATATTTGGAGTAATAGCAGTTAGGTCTGAAGAAGTTTCAGATAAATATGTCAAAGGTCTAGAATTCATGATACTTTCACAATCACATAAGATTGTCTCCATTTCCTCATAATCCAATGACGTTTTGCCCAAGGTTTTGCGTAGCAACTGTTTCATGAGTCGGATGAGTCGCTCCCACCATCCGCCCCACCATGCAGCAGAGGGAGGGTTAAACCTCCAGTCAATTTGTTGGCATGAGCTATATTTTAAGATAGCATTCCAATCTAGAATTTTAAATGCCTTTTCTGTACCTGTGAAATTGGTACCATTGTCACTATATATTATTGATGGTCTTCCTCGCCTTGCAATAAATCTTCTAAGTGTATCTATAAATGCTTCGACAGAAAGAAACTTTACTAACTCCAAATGAACAGCACGGTATACTGCACAAGTGAATATGCAGATCCAAACTTTACTGCCATCTCGTAGAAACAAAGGTCCCGCAAAATCAATTCCAACCACTTCAAATACTGCGGCATCTCGTACTCTACTTTCAGGTAAGGGTGGAGTGATTGTTTCTACATTTTTTGAATTATGTCTCTGACAAGGAATACATTTTTTCAAAGTATTACTTATTGTTTTTCTTCCTCTCAATATCCAATAGTTTTCTCTTAATAAACTTAAGAGACCTTGAACTCCCACATGACATGATCTCTTATGTATTGTAAGAATAAGAATATCTACAATGTCATGTTTTGATGGTAGAACAACAGGAAATTTAAAATTTTCCAAATCCTTTCTTTCTGTTAATTTTGTCTTTAGCCTTATAATACCATCAGCAGCCATAAATGGTGACAATGAAGCCAATTTAGGCTCCCTTATTCCTTCAAATGATTGCTGTTGAACAATTCTAATTATAAAATTGTTAGCTTCAATAATCTCCTTACATGACAAAACTTTACTCACACACTTTTCCTTCTTTGAGGGGTTACAATTATGAATAAATCTCAGCAACCATGCAAAAACACACACAATCTTATCAAAATCATTTGAAAAGTAATAAAACCAATCTTTTGGGTAATTATTACTTAAAAGTGAAGGTGTAGGTCCTTTCTTTTTTTCTAAAGAAATTAATTCTTCGTCAGGTTCAGGTTCATTTGATGGCCAGGTATCTTCAGGCAACTTCAACCATGACGGGCCCTCCCACCATCTGGAACTAATCAACCTGGAAACTGAACATCCTCTACTGGGCAAGTCTGCTGGATTCATAGTGCCGGGAATGTGCCGCCAAGATGTTCTGGAAGTGAGGCTGCAGATTTCTTCAACTCTATTTCTAACAAATACTCCCCAGTTTTCTTCTCTTTTAATCCAAGCTATTACTGTAGAAGAGTCACTCCAATAAAAAAATTTAATATTACATTCAAATTTGTTTTCATCTCTTAATTCTTGCACTACTGAAGAACCTAATCTAGCACCTATAGTAGCAGCCATTAGTTCAAGTCTGGGTATTGTCATCTTCTTTACAGGTGCTACACGTGACTTTGCCTGGATTAGCTGTAATTGAATACATGTACTAAGTTCAAAACGCATAAATACTGCTGTTGAGTACGCAAATTTGCTGGCATCACAAAATATGTGAACTGATACAGAAATGATTACGTCATCCACACCTTGTAGCCATCGTGGAATCTTCATCTCTTTTAATTGATCGAGTTCCTGAAACCATATATTGAATCGTTGTTTGATTTCTTCTGGTACTTCTTTGTCCCACCCACAATTATCTTTCCAGCATTCCTGCAATAATAACTTAGGGCATATGGAAATAGGACAAGTGAATCCAATAGGATCGAACAATCTGTGTGCAGTGGACAATATAACACGTTGTGTTACCAAGTTCTCTTCTAAATTTACTATTTTATGATAACTCACAGAAATTGTGTCTTCTTTCTTGTCCCAGGTGAGACCTAGGACTGAAGCCTCTGTCTTGTCTTCCAGACCAGGTTCAGTATATTCCCATCCTCGCAGCTCAAACTTTCCCAAAGAAAATATTTGTATTGCTTCTGAAATGAACTGTTTCAAATCCCTTTCATTATTTACACCTGTAACACAGTTATCAACATAGAAACTTTTAAACAACTTTTCTATTGTACATTTAGAAAATTGATTGTCTTCAGCACACGGTACTAAATACTTCTGCAGGTGGTAGTTGATGACGGCATTGAGCAAAAATGGACTACTTGAGACTCCAAAAACAACTCTTCTATGTCGGAAAATCTTGAGTGATCCATCTGTGTTTTGCCACAGAAATCTTAGGAAATCTCTGTCCTCTTCATACAAACTTATTTGCAAAAACGCCTTTTTTATGTCAGCGATAACTCCTATTTTATAAAGTCGAAAACGTAAAAGCAAAGCTGGTATTATTTCAATTAAGTTAATACCTATTTCCAAACACTGATTAAGGGAATAGTAACCCTTTTCTTTAGACGAGGCATCAAAAACCGGTCTTACTGCAGTGGTGCTGTTTTCTTTTATCACTGGTCTATGAGGTAAATAGTGACCTTCATCCCATTTGCTTATTGGGATTTCCTCAATAACACCATCTTCCAGCCAATCTGAAAACACATTGTTATATACATTATATAAACTTTCATTTGTTAGCCTTTTCACTGAGTTTTCAAGCCCTTTTTTTGCAAGATTGAAATTTCTTGGAACTTCTGGGTGGTCTTCGGACCAAGGTAATTTGACTTCATAGCGTCCTTCTTCATTTACTCTCACAGTTTCCAAAAATTGTGTTTGAACAGAATGTTCAATTTCTTGTTTGCTTCTGGTCTGTAGTGGGTCTTTTATACCTAAAACATCCATTTCCCACAGCTTGCATATTGAATTACTTTGTACAAACATAGAAAGTGCTGTCATAGAACTAAATTCTTTACTTTCTTGAAATTTTCCTGTCAAAACCCATCCTAAATGAGTTTCAAGGGCTATAATACCACAATCTAGAACCTCTTTTCTTCCAGTTAGAAGTTTCCCATATATGTCAGCCCCAATTAATATCTCAATTGGACTGTCTGCATCCTGAAACAATTTAATACCTCTTTCCATCAGTTCATCAGTCCATCTTCCTGGTTTCAAGGCAGGAACATAAGTACAAATATTTATTTCACTAAGTGCCTTGAAATTACAAGAATATGTTTTATCTATACTTTGTAGTCTGACTTTGTAGCATGCATGATTGCGAGGCTTAGTGACCTCTCCTCCAAACAGGCCATGTAATAATGTTTCTTCACCACACACTTGTCATATTTCATTTTTTCAACAGTCGATTTCCTTATGTATGACCTCTGGGATCCACTGTCAAAAAGTAAACGCACATTGAGTTCTTTTGTGTCACTAACAGCCTTGACAACAAGAGTTTGCATGTAAACCTGATTGCCATTCACATTGGACAAGGAATTCTCAAAATTGGGCTCAGCTTCTTTTTCCTCGCATTTAGGTTTAATGTTAGACCTATTAAAATTATTCTGCAACTTTGAACACATAAGTGGTACATGTTTTCCATTACAAATAATACATTTAACAATAGCTCTGCAATGTTTACTTAAATGTCCTACTTTTGTACAAGAAAAGCAACACCTTTTGCTAGTAAGAATATTCTGCCTTTCTTCTAAAGACATGTCCCTAGCTTTAAAACAGTTTTCACTTAAATGACCACCGTCACAAAACACACACATCGATAACTTCGTCTTATCTGTGCTTACTGTAGACGTATTTGATTTTACATTTACAAGGCCAGCTGCTGTAACATTGCTGGTAGGCCTTCTTGTATTTTTAATATGCTTATCTTTACTTGCAAAGTCTCTTTTATATGAACTCGTAGTATTATCACCTGTTGATACTTTTGTTTTTTGTAAACCAAATCCCTGTTTAGCTAAGTTTATTCTTTCTTCTCCCTCCACTTCAATTTTCAAAAAATTCATTAGGCTATCTAGCCTACTTTTACTTTCTGACGCGGTCTCGTCCTGTTGAGAGTTAGGCCTACTTCTCTGCCAAGCTATTAATAAATCCTCCCTGAGACAAGATTCTACTAATGGGAAGAGCATAGCAGCGTACTTCTCCTTTGTTACACCTAAAGTTTCTAAACACCTTAGTTTTGACTCAATTTGATCATAAAGTGAGGAAATAGTAATTTTACTTTCACTGCTATTTAATGTTATTACAATTTTCAAGATTTCTCTTATGTAAAACTCTACTAACAGGTCATCTTTGGCAAAGCGAGATTTTAAATGTTCAATAGCCTGTTCATAACTACGTCCACATGGGGGAAAACTCTCGACAATTTCCCTAGCCTTAGTATTAGGGATAGTCGCTTGCAGGAGATACTGATACTTGTCATCAGAATCAATACAGGGGTCTTCATGGATTTTCTTAAATTGGCCCCAAAACGGCAACCAATCACTAATATCACCACCAAACTTTTTAAACTCAAGTGTGGGTAACTTAAATTTACGTTTTTCTACATTCACACTAGTATCTGTCTTAGGCCTAGCCTTGTCAATAGCCTGTTCAACTAAATACTCAACTATTTTAAACTTGCCTGAGTATTCATCGGCAGATTCTACCTCATTTTCTAAAACTTCAGTAGATGCATTTTCATTTAGTAAAACTTCAATAATTTCTCGGTCTAAGACCTCCAATTGATTATGTTTTTCACGTAATAGCTCTAAATTAGCTTTTAACAAAATCACATCATCTTCATTTTTTATGGATTCTAATAATGTATTGTGTAAACGTGAAAATCCAGTTCTAAACAATTTTCTTTTCTTTTTCAGAGCATCCATTATAAAATACTTACTAATGGATCATAGATTTTAACTGTAACCAAATTATTATCCTGTCACGGTCGCCATATGTTATTTCTATAAACTTTTGACACTGCCGCTACAGGCGGAACACTCGTCATATTTATATAATTATGCTGGTAATAAAACTTATTTCATATTTAAACACTATTTATTACTTCACATCTTTCTTAAAACAAAACTCTAAACAAAGAACTGAGAAAAAACTAAAACAATTACAAATCATCTGTTAATTTATATAATGTTCTTTTTCTTTTTTTTTTCCATAGAGGATTGTCATAGAGTATTATATTATTGCATTCACAACACACGGCTTTGCTTTGTGTGAACACGTTGTATTCATGTCCTAGCGCTCTTCCCCAAAAATTGTTTCAAATACGAGTATAAATGCTGTGTTTGAGGGCAGTCGATATATTAGCTAATTAAATTAGCGACTATTTACTATTTTATTGTTTCTTTGTGCATTCTGAGTTCCGCAGTAATATTAGGAGCATTGTTTTGATCTTAAATATATATATACCATTCATCTTTTTACATTATTGACACTTAAGAACTATTTTAACAAATAAAAATGTGTAGCCGCAACTTCCTAAATGTACTTAAATAAAGTATTATAATTTAATAATTCAAATATTATACAGCCTACTAAGTTATAACGGAAACACTGAAAATAAAGTATAATCGACAGTTCTTGGATTAATTTTATTTTAATTAACACAACAATATATAAAGGAAACAATCAATGTTCAATATATTAAGAAGTTG
>JBAIZL010000005.1:202279786-202404786 GCA_036971475.1 Prosapia bicincta
CTAATCCAAAACATATAAAACATGATCACACAGTAATATATAGGTACACGTGAATGAATATTTAAACATATGTTGAAGTTGATTAAAGTTGGTATAAGGTGGCGAGAAATAATGTATCACAGATGCTGCATCAGCTGCTCGCGCTCGACTGTTCTATCGCCGTAAAGTATTAGTTTAGTTAGTGACTAATCCAAAACATATAAAACATGATCACACAGTAATATATAGGTACACGTGAATAAATATTTAAAATTGTTTACTATAACTTCAATTTATCTATGGGAATAAGGTAGACGTGGACAACTAATACAGGTCAAATGTCTTGAGAGGTTAGGTAAAACTGGCACAGGCTACAGATTATTGGAAATGTTAGAGGTTACAGATTATTGAAACATTTGAGACTACAGACTATTGGAAACGTTGAAGGCTACAGACTAATGAAAGCTTTAGAGGCTACAGATTATTGGATGGGTTGGAGGCTAAGATTATTGGATGCTTTAGAGGCTACAGATTATTGGAAGGGTTGGAGGCTACAGACTATTGAAAGCTTTAGAGGCTACAGATTATTGGAAGAGTTACAGGCTACAGATTATTGGAAGAGTTACAGGCTATAGATTATTGGAAATGTTATAGGCTAGACTATTGAATTGCCAAGTAGCAATTCCCCAAGATGCGTTATCATTCGCTATTTATACGGTTGAAATACTGTATTTACATTTAAATGGTATTGAAACAATGGGCTCTGACAATACTGGCAACCGGAGCTGTCTTTTCTTAAATAAATCAGTTAATTTAAATTTAAATTAAATTCACATGCCATAGCCTTAGTGGGATAAAGACAAAAGGAGTAGTTTGCCCATCCTAAAAGTACATTTGGTTTTTAAAAAGAAGTTATAAACTCAATTAAGTCTGAATAGTGTTGCTTTTGTTATATTTTTGTAATTTTTATTAATTTGTAAGGGCTAAAACAATTTTAATGAAGTAAAACGTTGGTAATTCTTGACAAAAAACTGTACTAAACCCGATACTTTTGTTTTCACATTTGTTACTAAAAAATATGTTCTAAACTAGAAAAAAATAATTTCAAGAGTTGTCAACCAAAATTAGTTGTTAAATGTACGTTAAATACCGCCATACAGATAAGTTGTACAAAGTAAATGTTCAGGAATTACTGCCCAATGTTATAGCAGAAGGTTACAAGTCACCCGGTAAGGATAGGTTTGTTTATATAAAACAAAAAAACTTGTCGATGTTCTTCCTTAGCTTTAAGCTTAGGCTGCGAAAGCTTTAAAATGTTACAATTTTTGTAGCCTATAGTAAAACCTAACCTAACCGGAAAAATAGGTATTTAATATTTGAATATAGCATAAACTAGTTTCAGGTAAAACATTCAGGTTGTTTAGTTGTGGAATGTTTGTGCATTGTGGTTGTTTGTAAGTACTATATATAGTCTGCGACGCTTACAATAATTGTTTACAATGCATTTTTGACCATATTTTATAAAAACGAAAAAAATTTCGGTTCGTCAACTTTTATAGGTATTGTATTTTTACAAATTTTGGTTGGTCAACCTTTGGGAAATATTGTATTTTTATAATAATATAAGTAAAGATGATTAGTTAAAGAAGAAGGATTATGTGTTTGTTGCAACTTTATTGTTTTAAATAGTTTATATGACTATATATATATATATATATATATATATATATATATATATATATATATATATATATATATATATTAAATATGGTGATATGTTTTCTTGTAATATAGTTAATAAATTAAAAATATTTCAAAAACAAGAATACTTTTAATGAATATATTTATTCATTATAAGGAATAAATATATTCATTAAAAGTATTCTTGTTTTTGAAATATTTTTAATTTATTCTATAATATATATATATATATAACTTGCAGTTTTCATTTTTTTTGCGACAAATTTGAGAAAAGTAAAAGATTTTTTAAACTAAGACGATGCCTTTCTATTTCCTAATCATGATTTTATAAATTCAACACTCAGCCAATGTTTTCCTGATTTATTCATAGCTTGGTGTTTCTTGTCTATTATATTTTTTAATAATTTATTTATGTGCCGAGTAATAATATTGAATCCTCAATTACTGGTTATAACAATGAAAACGTATGTTTAATTTGGTTTAAAATCGAATAGCATTTAAAATAAAACGGTAATAGAATTTCTGATAAGAATGAGTAAGATTAAAAATTTAGCTTGACATTTTCTGTCATTTGAGTAATAAAACAAAATCATACATTATTTTAAGAGTGTAAGCATAAACTGTTAATATGAAGGGGAAGTAAGAGAAAATTGTAAACTTACATAAATTTGAAACATAAACCTAAATACTCGAGACTTGAATGAGACAAATGAACATATTTTATCTATTTTTAAAAAAATTTATAGGTAAGGGTAAGAAAGTAGAAGATTAGTAAATGCTTATTTTAGTATTTATAGCGATCTTGCCTTGTATCATTGTCCAGACTTACAGTGTCTAAAGTAATTAAACAATTTACTGTGAAGGGTCCTGGCATATTTCACTGTTAAAGGTCAGTGGTCGATGTAAAGAGATAATTACAGTAATTTGTCTTTCTTCTTTTAGTTTTTTTCTCCATTTACGCTATTTTTATGTTAGTGTTAACGAACAAGTTAGTTACCATAAATACAGTAGCCTATTTGTTAACTAAAATTTAATTTTTGAAAGTCTTTGACCATTTTTACTTTGGGTAAATACAATATACGCATAATTCTAAATGGAAGTACAGTAGAGACTCAAACATTCGAGGTAAATGGGGCCAAGACCCCCTCAAATTACCCATAACTCGGTTTATAGTACTATATATTAGGGTTCCCTGAACCATACAACTATAATTATTAATGCACTAGATAGGTTTAAAGAGCTTTATATTAACATTGCTTGGAATCCCGACTCATTCCCTTTGCATACCCTATTGATATCAACATTTCTTGGAAGATCGACTCATTTCCTTTGCAAACCCTATTGATATCAACATTTCTTGGAAGGCCGGCTCATTTCCTTTGCTAACCGTATTGATATCAACATTTCTTGGAATATCGACTCATTTCCTTTGCATACCCTATTGATATCAACGTTTCTTGGAAGATCGACTCATTTTCTTTGCATACCCTATTGATATCAACGTTTCTTGGAAGATCGACTCATTTTCTTTGCATACCCTATTGATATCAACATTTCTTGGAAGATCGGCTGATTTCCTTTGCATACCGTATTGATATTAACATTTCTTGGGAGACCGACTAATTTCCTTTGCATACCCTATTGATATCAACGTTTCTTGGAAGATCGACTCATTTTCTTTGCATACCCTATTGATATCAACGTTTCTTGGAAGATCGACTCATTTCCTTTGCATACTCTATTGATATCAACGTTTCTTGGAAGATCGACTCATTTTCTTTGCATACCCTATTGATATCAACGTTTCTTGGAAGATCGACTCATTTTCTTTGCATACCCTATTGATATCAACGTTTCTTGGAAGATCGACTCATTTTCTTTGCATACAGTATTGATATCAACATTTCTTGAAATATCGACTCATTTCCTTTGCATACCCTATTGATATCAACGTTTCTTGGAAGATCGACTCATTTTCTTTGCATACCCTATTGATATCAACATTTCTTGGAAGATCGGCTGATTTCCTTTGCATACCGTATTGATATTAACATTTCTTGGGAGACCGACTAATTTCCTTTGCATACCGTATTGATATCAACATTTCTTAAAAGATCTACTCATTTCTTTTGCATACAGTATTGATATCAATATTTCTTGGAAAATCGACTCTGTTCCTTTGCATACCTTATTGATATCAACGTTTCTTGTAAGACCGACTCTTTTCCTTTGCATACCGTATTGATATTAACATTTCTTGGGAGACCGACTAATTTCCTTTGCATACCGTATTGATATCAACATTTCTTGGAAGATCGATTCATTTCCTTTGCATACCGTATTGATATCAACATTTCTTAAAAGATCGACTCATTTCTTTTGCATACAGTATTGATATCAATATTTCTTGGAAAATCGACTCTATTCCTTTGCATACCTTATTGATATCAACGTTTCTTGTAAGACCGACCCTTTTCCTTTGCATACCGTATTGATATCAACATTTCTTGGAAGATCGACTAATTTCCTTTGCATACCCTAATGATATAAACATTTCTTGGAAGATCGACTAATTTTCTTTGCATACCCTATTGATATCAACATTTCTTGGAAGATCGACTAATTTCCTTTGCATACCCTATTGATATCAACATTTCTTGGAATATCGACTCATTTCCTTTGTAACGTTTGGCCCTTTTTACCTGGGTAATTATTACTTTATTTAAAAATGTTATTTTGCTTATTAAAAAAATATTTAATTTTACTCACCAGGGCTCTAGGTAACTTATTAAACGAATAGCAGCCCATAAAGGCGGGGATATGTCAATGGCACTAGTAGTGGGGATATTTTATTCCTAAACATCGTCGTACATAGCTTAATAATACATGTAGACTCATGTAATGATTTTTCTTGTAGTTTAATTATAAAACATAATTGTTCTAGTAGCAAAAGTTAAAATATAAATTCCAGATATTCTGAAATTTAAACCAATCTATTTGCCCCCTTTATAAAGTAATTTCTATGTGAAATCTAAACAGTATCAGATTTTTCAGAAGGGACTATTTTGGTAAGAACAAATCATCAATATTCACATAGAAACAGCTGGAGAAAAGCGAGCGAGAAAACATTTCACGTACTTTATTCTTGTGACGTTGACAGATCAAAGGTCTGACTACTTTAAACCTTCTCATTCTATTTGCATGTGAATATTTTAAGCCAGTATGATTTTGTTTTCCATATAAATCTTACTCGAAATTGACAGTCAGTAAATAACCAAGCAATATATATTGGAAATGGAGTAAACAGAAATGAATGAATTTTATGAAGCAGATATAGCAAATATTATTATAAGAGCTTCAGGTAAACCAAGAAAGAATTTAGAGATAAAATTCATGTGCTTACCCCGACATTGATTGGTTTATATGAGAAACTCTCGCTATATTTATATAATACTTTATATTTGATATGAATAGGTCACGTTGGAATGCAAAGATTTTAATTTCCTTTTTCAAACAAAATAAATTATACGGTATTAAATGCTTTGTTATTATTAATATTTAGTTAATAATAAGGTTGCCAATGTATTCGAATAAAAATAAGGAATTTAAACTAGGTTCTCACTTTTCGCAAAGGGCACGGGACCATGTTTTATAGTGGATAGTTACACCTTCCATCTAATGCTAATATTTTCAAATAAAAAAAAGTAATTTCATCAGAAACTCTGATTTGAGCCAACGATAGTAAAATTGTCAGTTAATTATCTAAAATATTGCTAATAATGTATAAGAGTGCATACAAGACTACACAACACACACACACACACACACACGCACACACATATTAAATATGGTGATACGTTTTCTTGTATTATAATAATTGAATAAAAATCATTCAAACACAAGAATTGTTTAATTTTGTATATTTTTCAAAGCCTCTGCTAATAAATGTGTAATAAAAACTTACCTATAATAAAAAAGCACTCGAAATAACATAAAATATTATAGATACTTATGAACAAGATAAACATTACCACAAGAAATAATAAATTCATTAAAATTCATAATAAATGAAAATTATTTTTCACATGTGAATACAATTTATAAATAAGAAGATGGATCACTTTACAAAAAAAGCGTTGACATAACTGAAAGGAGTTTCAGTGTTTTTATTTGAAAGCTACGTTTAGGGCGACGATTTTATCGGCAAGCAGTCTTACTGAAATGTTCTATAGAACCGGAAACACTTCTGCTGCTGCGTGTTCAAATGATTAGCAGGCTTCCGGTGTAACGGATAACCAACTGCCTATCTTTAATGCCTTCTTAGGAAAGCAACCCCGGTCTCCCTTATCCTGTTACACCGTTTTTCCACTAGTTTCACAGAACCTTTACCTATGTGGTTATGTGATTACGTGTGATTAATATTGTTATATTGTTTATATTGCTGAAAAGAGAATGCTTTAACAAACATTTGGATTATTATTATATTTATCAACCGGAATAGCTTTCATACTTTTATAAATAAGGTTTTCTCTTATTTATCACAATCAATTCTGTTTCATTAGCAATAACAACACTTCAAAACAAAAAATAAACATTTAAAATACAACAAAAAATGGAAATAAAATTTGTATTCAAATAAAGCTAAGCCAGCGAATATTGTGAAAGATTTATTTGTATTAAAAAAAACTAAAAGTACGTGATATATTTTACGTTAAATTTGACGATTTTCCACTCAACCAATTATTAAATGAGTTTGAGTTGAACAAGTTTAGAAGTGAGCTACTTCACTCTGACAAACAACGCGACGACAAAATGGCGCGCTTTTATTATAATTACCTGCCACATTAACGTTCTTATCTGGTATAAAGTTATAATAAAGAGATTTCACATTAATTAAACTTTGGAAGTTGCGTCGCATTACAGCGACGACACGCTATTATCCCGAGAGAAACGAGTTTAGTTGGATGTATTCAGAGGTTATAAAATATTCTAAAATAGTTGCCCGTCATTTCACTAAAATATGTGTTTTATTAATAAAAAATAACAATAACTTTACCAGGATTAAACCATTACGTACATTCGATGTACACGTCGCCATCATCGGTGGTTACTTTTGCAATAAAATACAATCTAGGAAGCTTATTACAGTATAAACTAGACCAACTAGTTAAAATGTTTTAATCGTAGTATCTTTGTGTATTAATACAACTTTGATAAGGACAACGAACTAGTTGCCGAAACGTTGCACTATTAAGATGAATAGCTTTGACTCGATATTCAACCGTTTTCTCATTTATTAAAAACTTTGTGTATTAAAGTTGCTTGATGTAATCATCTTGAGTTCACTGAATAAACTAATTATAAAAACACTTAACTAAGTGAATACGTAATTGCTTACTTGCTGACGAGTTTCATAATATAAATCCATTCCCGTTAGAGCCTTTATACCTAACCGATGCCGCCAGTAGAGGGTTAGCTTCGTAAAAGGAACGAATGTTTTGAAACGCGTCAGCAAGTAAGCAACTACGTATTCACTTAGTTAAGTACTTTTTAAAATGAGTTTGTGTATTAGTTATTTTTGTGATATTGGGATTAATAGTTTTGTTTAGTTTTTAAAGTGCTATAAAATGATAAGTTTTTTTTTTTATAAGAATAGGGAACTACGTAAGTGTTTACAGAGAGGAAACCTAAACCTTTAGAGGAGCGTTCTGCATCAAATAAAACTAAAGTTATGAAGCTTCAGTATTACCAGAATAAATACAAGATGTCAACTCCCATTACCTCGGAATCTTACAAAGTGCATATTTCTTACACTCATGCAACTTTTTTTTCAATACGTTTACACAACTTTTTCCTTTCCTTAAAAAAAGATTGAAATACTTGAAAAATAATATCGTTTGGTTTTAACTTCGTAACACTTAATAATTTCTATATTTAAAAACTATGCAATAGTATGGCGGCAATGTCAGCCATTTTGTTTTAAAGGCGATTAGGAAGTATTGTTGTCTAAAAAGAACAGAAAGGGCATATTTAAAAACTATGCAATAGTATGGCGGCAATGTCAGCCATTTTGTTTTAGCTTAAAGGCGATTAGGAAGTATTGTTGTCTAAAAAGAACAGAAAGGGCATATTTAAAAACTATGCAATAGTATGGCGGCAATATCAGCCATTTTGTTTTAGCTTAAAGGCGATTAGGAAGTATTGTTGTCTAAAAAGAACAGAAAGGGCATATTTAAAAACTATGCAATAGTATGGCGGCAATGTCAGCCATTTTGTTTTAGCTTAAAGGCGATTAGGAAGTATTGTTGTCTAAAAAGAACAGAAAGGGCATATTTAAAAACTATGCAATAGTATGGCGGCAATGTCAGCCATTTTGTTTTAGCTTAAAGGCGATTAGGAAGTATTGTTGTCTAAAAAGAACAGAAAGGGCATATTTAAAAACTATGCAATAGTATGGCGGCAATGTCAGCCATTTTGTTTTAGCTTAAAGGCGATTAGGAAGTATTGTTGTCTAAAAAGAACAGAAAGGGCATATTTAAAAACTATGCAATAGTATGGCGGCAATGTCAGCCATTTTGTTTTAGCTTAAAGGCGATTAGGAAGTATTGTTGTCTAAAAAGAACAGAAAGGGGTTTATACAGATCGGATTAAGGTAGCGTCACACACCCTGAACAGAAAATAGAGGGAGGTATTATGGTGTCACGTGAGCATGTTGTGACTTGATGCTTGGAGTGTTCCCAATTATTAAAGGGGTCAAAGAAGTGTCTATTCGTTACATAACCTTGTGAAAAGGACAAAAAGAAATGATAGACGTATTTAGATAAGAGTAAAGAAAAGACAAAATGAGCGCTGGTACTTGGGATTGGGGAAATAATGGCATCGTGTGGCCGGGGGTACGTTTATCTGTGGGCAGTGACGTGTCTCAACCGGAGTGAGGAGAGGTGTCAAACTACTCTACCCATTTAACTTGTATGTTGGGAGAATACGAGTGTTTAGTCCACAACTACTGCTGAAGTCGCTCCTATGCATCATGTCCGTCAAGGGTCGATTTAAGGCAAATAGAAAATCGCTTCAACAGAAATACACAGCGACTGATAAAATGGAAAAGTAGTTAATGGTGTGCAACATTATTGGGTGGATTGCTAAATTACTATTATCTGTCTGTGTAGGAAAATTCAGAGTCCTTCTCTGCAACAAGTCTAGTACTTAGCCTACTCATCAAATGATTGAGTAGTAATAAATGTCGTTACTAATATTAGTTGATTATTTATCATAAAATCCCGATATTATCAAATTTCTTACATCCCATGTTATACATCTCATGTATTACTGCCCGTGTTATGCAGCTCATGTCTTACAGCCCATGTTATACAACTTATGGTCCATAGCCCATGTCTTACAGGGCATGTTATACATCTCATGACTTAGAGCCCGTGTTATACAGCTCATGATCTACATCTCATGTCGTACAGCCCGTGTTATGCAGCTCATAGTCTACAGCTCATGTCTCACATCCCATGTTATACAGTTTATGGTCTACAGCCCATGTTATACAGCTCATGTTCTACAGCCCATGTCTTACAGCCCATGACATACAGCTTATGGTCTACAGCTAATGGTCTACACCCCATGTCTTGCAGTCCATGTCATACAGCTAATGGTCTACAGCCCATATCATACAGCTTATGGTCTACAGCCTATGTTATACAGCGAATGGTCTACACCCCATGTCTTACAGCTCATGTCATATAACTCATGGTCTACAGCCCATGTTATACAGCTCATGTTCTACAGCCCATGTCTTACAGCACATGTAATATAGTTCATGATCTACATCTCATGTCTTACTGCCCGTGTTATGCAGTTCATGTCTTACAGCCCATGTCATACAGCTTATGGTCTACAGTCCATGTTATACAGCGAATGGTCTACACCCCATGTCTTACAGCTCATGGTCTACAGCTCATATCTTACAGCCTATGTTCTACTGCGAATGGTCTACACCCCATGTCTTACAGCCCATGTCATACAGCTTATGGTCTACAGCCCATGTTATACAGCGAATGGTCTACAGCCCATGTCTTACAGCCCATGTTATACAGCTCATGGTCTACAGCCCATGTTATACAGTTTATGGTCTACATCCCATGTTATGCAGCTCATGGTCTACAGCCCATGTAATTTAGCTCATGGCCTACAGCTCATGTCTTACATCCCGTGTTATGTAGCTCATGGTCTACAGTTCATGACTTACAGCCTATGTTATACAGCTCATGGCCTACAGCCCTTGTCTTACAGCCTATGTTATAGGCCTACAGCTCAAGGCCTACAGCCCATGTTTTACAGCCTATGTTATAGGCCTACAGCTCATGGTCTATAGCCCATGTCTTACAGCCTATGTTATACAGCTCATGTCTTACATCCCGTTATGTAGCTCATGGTCTGCAGTCCACATCTTACAGGCCATGCTATGCAGCTCATGGTCTACAGTTCATGTCTAAAGCCCATGATATACAGCTTATAGTCTACAGTTCATGTCTTACAGCCTATGTTATACAGCTCATGGTCTACAGTTCATGTCTTACAGCCTATGTTATACAGCTCATGGTCTACAGTTCATGTCTTACATCCCGTGTTATGTAGCTCATGGTCTACAGTTCATGTCTTAGAGCCTATGTTATACAGCTCATGTCTTACATCCCGTGTTATGTAGCTCATGGTCTACAGTTCATGTCTTACAGCCCATGATATACAGCTCATAGTCTACACCTCATGTCTTTCAGCCTACGTTATGCAGCTCATGCTCTACAGTTTATGTCTTACAGCCAAGGTTATACAGCTCATCGTCTACAGCTCATGCCTTTCAGCCCGTGGTATGCATCTTATATTCTACAGCCTTTGTTTTACAGTTCAGAATTCAGAAATCATTAGAAATTTGCTTTTCAAGTCCCACAGAGTTTGTGTGTGTGTTAGTGGTTGATTTTCTTACTTGTAAAATGAGGCTATCTGCATCCAGTAGATACTGGCTGTTATTCAGAGTAACTCTATCGTTCGTGACTATATTATGTGGAGCTTCTACAGTTCTTTGACATTGGACACTATACAAATCCTGATAATTTAATTGTGTGAAACTAGAATACACATCAATTTGTGATGTACATGTCTAGAATAAAAAAATATTGCTTAACAATGAAAATATTAAAAAAATAATACATTTCCAAATGTTTTATATTATTTATCACAAATTAGTAGAAAATAAAGTATGCCTATTCTAAGGTTGAAGTTCATGTTTACTTGTCGTCATAGCTGGATAAGTGCTAGAATCTCTTTTATCTGTTAATTTTATTCATTCAGGGTGGGAAAAGGTGATGTAACTAACCCCTAATTTTATTTCCATGATATTAATTACTTTCTTAATTTCTACTTAATTCCATTTCCACCTTCTTACAAGAGGGTTTAACAAGATGCTCCTCTTTATAATCATGATAGAGTCTTCTTCTACTGATGCCATCCCTATCGGAGGTGCAAAAACATCACAGCTACTTTTACGGATCTAGGACGTTTCGCCGCGAGAACCTTACTTATTAATTGAAGAGACGACTACTTACGTAATCCTCACACATACAGGAAGGTTTGATAGTTATAATTAATACATGTACGGATTTATATTGAATTTTCACTTCTAATAATTTTCTATGTCAAAAGAAAAATACGGAAAAAAATGTTTCCTTCACACTTTTTCTGAGGCTTAGGACTGGCAACAATTTGCTGGCGTGTTTAAAAGTTTTTTTTTTGTTTTTTAAATATTTTGTTTTTTTATATTTTTTTTTGTTTTTTCATTTTTTTGTTTTTTAATATTTATTTTGTTGTTTAATATATCTTTCATTCCATATTTTTGATAATAATATCTTGTTTCATATCATCTCAAAATTGTGACCTAATCCACGAAGAAACTTCACCATATTTCTATTGTTGTATGTTTCAACAATCCGTCGAATTCTCTCATCTGCATCCCTATACTTTTTTAATTTTTGCGGTGGATTTCTTTCTGCGACAAGATGTTCGTGGTAGAGATCTCTTCCATGTTGCACTTTTCGCAGACTTTCGATAAATTTCCAAATCGTGGGGCTTGTCATCCCAAGTTCTACTTGTAATCGTCTATGAGCCGCTTCAGCGTGATTATTAGTCCTGTCTTCACCTTGAAGTGTTGTCTCGTAAACGTTCCACATTCCATGGGGAAAAGTGGGTTGGCGACGTCCAATTCCACGGCGATTCCTTCTCCCAATATAGTTATCTTCGAACCAATCAAGAATGGGTTGTAGTTCTACTGGCATTGTATTTCCTAGTTCCTCAAGAGCTTGCTCCAAGTCGTCCATAGGAACAAAAGCCAAACACGTAATCATTCGGGCTTGAAGCGCAATAGTAGCGTCGTTATTGTAGGAATTTAAAAGTCCTGCAGATGATAAATGTTTTTTAAGGTTCTGAGCTAAATGGAAAAAACAGCCACGAATGCGTATATTAGGAAAGTTTTCAGATAAACTTTGAAATGCTGGCAACTCGAAGTCACAATTTACGCTGCGTAGTTGTAGATCAGGCATCAGTATTCGAAATTGTTGGAAAAGTCGATCATATGTTGTTTTTCTCTTATTGGGAAAAAGGGCGTAAACAATAGGAAGAACTCCATCATGTTTCAATCCGGAAATAGTGTATAGCTGGGAAAACAGATTCGGAGAGATTTTGAAAGTACCGTCCACAAACAATGCGCTACAGGCTGTAAATGCGGCCAAGTTACTTTGTCGTCCAAAAATTAAAATCCTGTCTTCATTTGGTCCGCTATCGTGTAAAAGGAAATTTTCGAACTCGCCTTCTCTGATGCTGTACCTCCTGTATTCTTTTAGAATTTCTAAGGTTTCCAATGCCATAGGACTCGGCGGAGCAGATGATAGATCATTTCTTTTTCTTCTTATTACTTTTCGCAAAGCTGAAGTAGTAGGAAAAGCTCCTTGGCATTCTTAACTGATATTCTGGATACAGTTATTTATTACTTGCGATGTTGATTCCATTGTTTCTTCAGCTCTCCTCTTCATATTAACAATCCGCTCTACTGCTTCAATTTTTTTTTGGATTAGTACTGTGCCCATGAATATTAATATGTTTTATGACGTTGCCATTGTCAACGTAAATTCTGCCTTTACACTCGTTTCTTCTTTCACAATGCCAAAACTGCACTAATCCATCACTGGACATTCTATCAAATACGTATAGAAACCCATCATCAGCAAACTTCTGCTGACCACGCTTAGATTCAAGAACTACTCGTTCCATTGTTTACTAATACCACTAAGCTGATGCGTATTCACTCTAGGGTTTGCAAAATAGTTATAATTTTATTTATATATATACATCCCTTTATAGCCTATAGGTAAACTATAATGCCCACTTTCTTACTAAAATTTTGAGGTCACCAGAAACAAATAATTACCCCTAGTTATTGATAAACCAGTTGCATAAATCTAAATCTTCCAGGTAAATTATTAATGGTGTTTTTTCAAAATTTTCTACTCGTTTAGTCCTTAGTTCATTATTCATCATTATCTGAATAAATTCTGGGAAATTTCATTCGGCAAGAAACAATTTATCAAAAGAAAGTAGGTATCCGATAATGAGCCTTAATCACCTGTTGGTCATTTACCGTTATTCAAGTACTTGGTATTTTGTTGTGAATAGTAATGGAATAATGAGATTCCACAGTCGAAAGTAACCACCGGATTAGTATTTGATAATTAAATTCGGAGAATTAATGTACTCAAAGGTTAATGTTTTTATGAAATGTGTGACAAACATCTTATATAAAAAACAGAAATAAGAATCAGGTAATATTGCTAAGCTAAACTATAACTAAGCGTGGAAAAATTATAAGTATTTTGGGTTGAAATTTTTTTTTTGAACTTCTAACGGTACGCCATTTTTGAGGAAGAAACATTTAGCAAAAATATGGCTCGCGGCGAAACGGGCCAGCGGCGAAACGGCAGCGGCGAAACGTCCCATTCCCTACTTTTACTGCAATAATACACAGAGGCTTCAAACAGTTTTGTTCGACTACAGCCTCACTACTCTGAGATACGAGGAAATTTCTCTTCGTCCGATACTTCTCGACCTTTGAACTCTCTTTGTACGGAGTATTAGTGTCAGTAGTGAGTATTTCTCTTCCCTTATTTAAATGGCCAAATCTTCTAATATTTACTTTTTTACAGTTGTTAATTCGCGGTTTTACTATTTTTCCAGTGCCGTCTCATTTGATGCTCCTTATTGTTTACGATATCCTCCACATGCTCACATAACACCACATCTAGAAAGGTTTAATAGTTTTGTTGTTTTTCTGAACAGAAGTTCAGGCTCTTACACCGTATAATAGAGAATAGGTTTTCTTTAAAACCATTCAAAAATTAGATCTTTTGAAACTGAAAGAAAACAGTTAATCAAATATGCCACGACTTTATTTGCAGTTCCATATAAATTTGCCACGACCTATTTTTTTACATAAAAACTATCAATTTTTCCCTTTATTTTTATATAAATTCTTTTGTTTAACAATTATTGGAATGAGGAAGTATGTGTAACATAGAAAAAACAATTGTCCTTTTTAAACATTATTTTTTTCCAAATACCTAATTGTTTTAAAGTTGTAGTTGAACGTAAACCAATAATAAAATAAAATAATTTATCAGTGGTTTTTTTCGAAAAATTCGATTAAGGGCTGGAAAAACCAGAGCTATCAACCATACTTTTCCTCGCACTACAAGTATAACAATAATAAAACTAGTGCAGGTAATAGAAAACATCACCACCTACGTTAAACTGCACAATATATCTCACTTTATACTTACAGAAGTAGATTATTAATGGCTTCAGCTACTTTGCTAATAAAACTATTTTGCGATTTCAGTGGAATATGTTACACAGTTACACAGCTATAATAATAATTACACAGTTATTTCTCCTAAAATTATAACAACAATATTGTTCTCGTATACACAGCTAAAAAAAACAACTTATTCCCTTGTAATACATGCATCAGACGGTTAGCGCAACTGGCGGCCGAAAGCAAAAATACACAAGTCACGGGAAAGATTGACTTGGAAAGGACCGCTTTCGTTACACATGATGACTACCGAAAACAGCTACTTTAGAAGCAGCGTGAGTAGAAAGGATTAAGTACAGTATTATTATCTACTCTGTTACGTTTAGGGGAAGGTTAGTTCTATTTGCTAACGCTAGGGGGAGCTCTACTTCTCAAGTAGCGGCCATAGCATCGCTAACGCTAACCTCCTTCTCCTCGCCTTTACCCTGTCTATCTATTCTTCCTCCTAAAATTATCCCTACTCCTGCACAAGTATTCCTTGCCAACATTACAGATCACGAAGCTTTCCTTTCTTACCTATTTGTCACAGTTGATAATATTTGCACCCATAAAAATACACTTCATTGACACAAGAATATATATCTACAGCTATTACTCACCTGGTTTGTTTACTTCAGCGGTCGTATATTCAGCTGGCACAACTGGCGGCCGAACGCATAACGCAGTGAAAATATATTTGATTCATCCACCGGAAAACGAAGAGATAAAACCACCGAAGACTAGTTTTACTACGGGTAAAACGTTTCTTCCTAAGCCTAATTAGGATTAAACAAGACGCGGTAATATTGGCAAACTCTACTAGTGACTTCTAATAGCATACCTTCCTCCGAATGTACCCTGAGAATTCAATATATATTTAAATGAACCAGATTAACCTGCCCCAACTTAGCCCATGTTGGACTTCAGAAATGCTACATTGTTTTGTTAACAATTTAAATGCAAATGGCAGAAATGAACCTGAACAGTATAAATGCGGATAAAATAAAGATTAGCTAACATAGGCTGTAATTAAACTAAGAACAAATATAATTTTTGTTTGTTTTGAATAAAACCCTAAATGGTTTAGTAGTAAAATGTATAAATTATAAATTTATTCTTCCATATTATGTGGGTATCTTGTTTATGAACTCACAGGGAAGGGGTTTAGACTAGCTGCTCCTTCTTAAGGGAGGTTTGGCAACTCTCGCAGCGCCCAGCCAAAATCCAACAACTCAGGCAACATTTATCCCTCTCCTCCCCTCTCTCTCTCTCATGTATATCCATAAGTACACACACACACACACACACACACACACACACACACACACACACACACACACACACACACACACACACACACACACACACACACACACACACACACACACACACACACACACACACACACACACACACACACACACACACACACACACACACACACACACACACACACACACACACACACACTCACACTCACACTTACACTTACTCACTCACTCTTTCACTCACTCACTCACTTACTGTTTCACTCACTCTTTCACTCACTCACTCTTTCACTGACTTACTCTTTCACTCTCTCACTCTTTCACTCTCTCACTTACTCTTTCACTTACTCTCTCATTCACTCACTCACTCTTTCACTCACTCACTCACTTTTTCACTGACTTACTCTTTCACTCTCTCACTCTTTCACTCTCTCACTTACTCTCTCATTCACTCACTCTTTCACTCACTCACTCACTCTTTCACTCACTCACTCACTCTTTCACTGACTTACTCTTTCACTCTCTCACTCTTTCACTCTCTCACTTACTCTCTCATTCACTCACTCTTTTACTCACTCACTCTTTCACTGACTTACTCTTTCACTCTCTCACTTACTCTCTCATTCACTCACTCTTTCACTTACTCACTTACTGTTTCACTTACTCACTTACTGTTTCACTCACTCACTCTTTCACTCACTCACTCTTTCACTGACTTACTCTTTCACTCTCTCACTTACTCTCTCATTCACTCACTCTTTCACTCACTCACTCTTTCACTGACTTACTCTTTCACTCTCTCACTTACTCTTTCACTCACTCACTCTTTCACTCACTCACTCTTTCACTCACTCACTCACTCTTTCACTCACTCACTCTCTCACTAAGGGCAGGTTTAGAGTATTCTAATAAGGTTCATTTGTGTATAAAGCTATGTGCAAACATATGAAGAGTCGGATGTTATGTTTGCATTTCTCTTTCCCCGTTTAGAGTCTGGAATTACGCGCCCGTTAGATTCACAGCGACTTACAGAAGACGCGTCTGGTTAAATGTTTGCATATCTATTTAAAAAGCTATTTACTGACGGATATTCCTCGCATATTAAAAGATGATAAATGTACTTTCTTTCACTATATTTTTAGTTTACAGACTTATTAAATGTTTAAAGGAAGTAATGAATTATAATAACGTTTTCTTGAATATTTCCTTTTCATCTTTATTATCGCCAAACTATATCAATTATTATGACTCTCAATAAATTAATTATATAATACAGTAATAATAATAAATATCCAATATTTTTATAGGTTGAAATGACTGAGCACAACAATACAAGCCTAACCATTATATTATATCAAAAACAAAAGAAATCTATACTGTCGGTCAGTGTGTGTGTGTGTGTGTGTGTGTGTGTGTGTGTGTGTGTGTGTGTGTGTGTGTGTGTGTGTGTGTGTGTGTGTGTGTGTTGCGGCGGGCTGTATTCTGTTGGAATACCTACCGCAAAGGGAAAAAATTTAAAACAGAGTTTCAAATTTTAACGCTATAAAACAAACCAAGCCATCTCAAGGGGTTTAGGAAATTAAAGAGGATCATTAGCCAGGGGAAACCCGTCAAAATCTACCTAGGAACTTTATTGTATGATATATGTATTGGGATTTAATCTATCTATACTATTATATAAAAATCTAATGGTGTCTGTGTGTGTGTTATTCAGTCACATAAAAACTACTGGACACATTGAGCTGAAAGTTTATATGTATATGGTTGTGGTACCTATTTAACTCATAGGTCTATTTTTATTTAGAAATTCTATCAGAACAATACCCCACTGGCCAGGAAAACTCCCTTAACAATCAATTATCTATACTCCATCTTGTACTTAACTTAATCAGTTGATAGTTAATGTGTTTGTAATCACCAGTAAAAGTAACTTTTAAACACATCTAAACAGGTAGTAGTAAATATTTGTTGTTAATCATCTTTCAAAGTTAGTTACACTTTACAAATGTCATGTTGTAAGCAGAAGCTTTTCCTTTTCTTGGTAAGTATATATATATATATATATATATATATATATATATATATATATATATATATATATATTAAAATGATTTTAAGATCTTTTATAGTTTAAAGGAAAATTTAACCTTAGAAAATTTATGATAAAATCTATTTAACTAAAAATTGCAATTTGTAAAACTAAATTTTAGGTTTAAGACAAGAGTGATGCTTCATTCAATTGAAATTTTTTCATACATTTATTTGTGTGTGCACTAATTTCCGTAAAACCTTGTGGTTTCAATGGAAAAATTTAAGTATAAAAATATTTTAGTTTTAAATGTTATAAAGAAACATAACATAAATTCATGACGATGTCCTCTCAACTCTGTAAAGAAAATAATACATACAGACACACACACACACACAACACACCCACACACACACACACACACACACACACACACACACACACACACACACACACACACACATATGTATATATATATATATATATATACAAGAAATACGGAAACACCTTTTGGAATTCTTTCATTGCTATAACAAACGCTGTCTCACAGCTGACAGCTGGTTTACATCGAGCGTAACTAGGAGATCCTGTTAATTTAAATTTAAATTGAATTTGCGAAATACACAGCATAGTGATAGGAGTGTATTCTGAGCTTCAAACAAACTACACAAGATTAACACGAATATATATTTGTTTTTTTTGTTTGTTATATTTAATATGATACAAGCGAAATAGAAAATAATACAAAAGTAATGTCTAAGTACAAATAAATAAATTTACAAATGAGTATAAAACTAAACGAATCGATTCGAGCATTTGATTTTTCTTTATATATTCACTTTAGATATGCGTGATAATCCTTAACAGGTTTTATATCTCAATATTTGTTTAAACTAATAGACAGTAGTTTAGTTAATGGGCGGATGTGTGGTCTGGGTAGGGTACTTGACTACTAAATTAAACAAAGTAGATTCGATCCTAGCTTTCGCAAACGAGTTTTTGGCGGTTGACTAGGATGTGAAAATAAGTGTCTAGGTTAAAACGTAGGATAATAATGCGTGGTGTAAGCTTAGTAGTGGCTATATCGTCCTTGAATACCGTATAGACCAGAGTAAAGTAAACTTTATCCTGTCTCTCATTTTGATATCACAAAATAGGCAATTTTTATATAATTATTGATAATTTAACTATTCATTACTTTTAAAAATTAATTAAAAAAAATATGTATAATTAAATTATTTGATAATTTAAAAATTGTCATATATTTTTTAAAAATACATTGTGAATAAGAAGTATTCGAGTAATACCTATTTCTTTATAGTGTTGAAGTAAAGGTCGTCAGGTTTAGCCAGACCGGTGAGTTATCTTTAGATATCCAGAAACGCGTGGGTGTGGGGGAACCAGCTAAGACAGTTTATCGTTAACGTTCATGAAGTGAACAAGCCAAGCTTCCTCTTCCCATTCCAGTCTATGGCTTCTCTTTGTGCGCATTTCTCTGGTCAGGCTAAACCTGACGACCAGTAGGCCAGATTGAAAATCACTCTATATGGAAATTACATTCCGTATAGTTTAAAACGTACAAAGAAAAATACATCTTATAAAACAAATTAGACCTTTTTGTTAAGCCTCTTAACACATTCACAGCATGTTTTTCTTTATTATGCAGTGAGATAGAAATATATCACACGGTTTAAACTATTAATAAACTTTTGCAATTGCAAAAAAAGTTTAAAAATAGTCATATGCGTGTCAGAAACAATTTTACTCTAATCATGATAAGATAGTCGGTGAGGAAGACTAGCATTGCTGTAAACAATATTTTTGGTTGGATCAAAAGTTTTAAACAAGTTTTTTATATTATTTCTGATTTACTTTTATATTATTAGGCAAATTTCGTATTTCCTATTTAGTATTAGACTAGATTGCAAGTGTTTTTGTTTGTTCCTACTTCCAGTTTTTACAAATAATTATTCCAGTTATTATAAAATAATTGCATTAGTGATTTTGAAGTAAATTTATTGTGTTATATGATTTATTTAGTTTACAAATCTCTTGAATGGGTAATTTATGTTATAAGACTTGTTTAGTTTAGAAAATAAATCTTTCATTTCAACTAAGTTTTGATAATTCATATAAATTAAATGTTTAAAGCTTCTACTATAAATTAATTTCAATCGAAAACTGCTAAAGCCCTTCGTACACTTAGGAAAAATAAACCCTTCCAATACAACTACATTTAAGGGGTAAGACTTTACGATATCTTGAGAATGTACATCATTTACCCTCCGGCGTGAAGGGATAAGAAAAGATAAATGCCAACAAGACCTCTTATTTTAAACACTTCAGTTTACGACTTGACTTTAAACTGAACCAAATACTGTAGTAATGCTATTCTTATAGTATCAGCTTCTGGAAGGAAACAAATACATTGGCTGGGGGTTTAATTTGTCGTGCATTAAACTGGACATTGAATATTACAACGCTTGCGAAATTATATAACAAAAAGAAGGGAATGCAATCATTTTATGCCTCTATAATCACAATATTGGAGTAAAAAAAATTTTAATTATGTATAAAAAATAAAAATACTATTTACAGAGCAAAGGTATGTCACGTAATCTACGATAATGCGTAATTTTCTCAGTTTAAAGAAACAAAGAATCTGTGGCCTTGACAGAAAATATATTAGCCTTTTATGAGAAATATAACTCTTTTAATATATTGGTTAGAACGTTGAACTTTTGAAGGTTTTCAGCAGTGGTATTTTTGTAAGATATTTTTTCATTAAATAACCACCATCAATACACTCTTCCTCATTTTTTTTTTTGAAAACAATCAGGGAATGATAGCATTGCATGAAATAACCAAGTCCTTTGGTATGAGGTATGAGTTTTATTTACACGGGCATTATCATGTAAATAAATTAAAGTTCGATAAAATACTTGTTCGAACATTTTAAAATTTTTAATTAACTTTATACCTTGGGTACCAGGTTGGAGTGTCGCGCCTCCGGGGTTTGCTGACTCTGTATTGAGACATACACATCAATTTGAAATTTTCTTGTGTTTATTATAATATTAAATGAATCGACTTGGTTTTAACAATTAATCTTTTATGAAAGAGGCACACTTGTGTTGTGTAATTTTATGAAAGAGGCACACTTGTGTTGTGTAATTTTATGAAAGAGGCACACTTGTGTTGTGTAATTTTATGAAAGAGGCACATTTGTGTTGTGTAATTTTATGAAAGAGGCACACTTGTGTTGTGTAATTTTATGAAAGAGGCACACTTGTGTTGTGTAATTTTATGAAAGAGGTACACTTGTGTTGTGTAATTTTATGAAAGAGGCACACTTGTGTTGTGTAATTTTATGAAAGAGGCACACTTGTGCTGTGTAATTTTATGAAAGAGGCACACTTGTGCTGTGTAATTTTATGAAAGAGGCACACTTGTGTTGTGTAATTTTATGAAAGAGGCACACTTGTGCTGTGTAATTTTATGAAAGAGGCACACTTGTGTTGTGTAATTTTATGAAAGAGGCACACTTGTGCTGTGTAATTTTATGAAAGAGGCACACTTGTGTTGTGTAATTTACGCTTACTTACAGTTTTATATAAGGGCTTCTCAAAACGTCTATGAATAAAACTACTGTTAACTGTTTGAATTCCTCGAGGGTTGGATTTCATTAAGGCATGGATTTTATAATAGTCGACCTCCCTGGGGTACGTAGACGAGCCACAAGGTTCGATTTCTGCGCCTCGGTGGAGGTGCCGGATATGTACCTATTGTCACAGACTATTGTGGTTATATTTGGCTTGCATGTGTTTTAAACATGTGAGTCATAGTCGGCAAAACCAATCTGTTTGAAAAAACTAGTGAGATGTTGAGCGCAATATTTTGTTATTCACATTTGGTAAATTACTATATTGTTTTATTGATCATAAATAAATATGTTACTACAGTAGTTCTGTTTTTATTAACAATAGTGAATAAATATACGTTTGTTGTTGTGTTGTTGGAGAAACCAACGAATATATATATAGCATACAAAAACTGTGTTTTGCATTGTTAAATGCTGCGAGTCACAGACAAAACTGTAGGTCAGGTGTGTTGTATTATTGCGAGTCTGTGGTACACCACAGATTGTCCTGTGGGGTGTTATTGTGTTCTGTTATTGGTGTTCTATTGAGTATCGTGGCTCATAGAGTATTTGGTAATTGATTATGTGTTCAAATATAGTATTCGTTTATGAGTGTGTTTTGCTAGTTAGAGTGTGTTGTGGATGGTTTTAGTGGTGTTTGTTTCATAATTTTCTGTCGTGTTTAGTTGTTTACTTAAAACACAATAAAAATACACAATCCAAATAAAATTTCACCTTTTGCTACAGAACCCACTACACACATACATCAACATTAAAACTGATCTAAAAGCTCTTCATTTTATCAAAGAAAGCAACAAACTAAACACAACAGAAAACTACAAAATACACAAACACCACAAAAACCATCTGCAACACATTCACCATCAAAATGCTCTGTTCGAACACATAAGTAACATCTACTCTATCAACGACACTTCACAGAACTTCAATACACCACAGATCCAGAATAATAGAACACACCTGAGCAACAGTCTTATCCGTGACTCACAGCATTGAAGAATTCACTGATCTAGTGGGAAACGCGTCTGCTAAAAAATATCAGTAAGTAGTAGTTTTATTTGCCAAGTGATATCAATAAATAACATTTTCAAAAATCCTCAAGATGTACAACGCAAAAACCGTCCAAGTTTTTTCTCAAGAAATGTATTCACCCAAACTTGTGGTCAGTATTTCACAAACGACTGTTCAAGTTAAAATTAACCAGACGGGCCTACGCTAAATTAACGGAGGAAAATTATTAACACTTGAATAAAAAAAGTATTAAATATGTTTTATTTATGTTTGACTACGTTACAATTTACTACTTTCCCTATACAAATGCTAACAATTGAATTTATAATTAAATATGTTTTATTTATGTTTGACTACGTCACAATTTACTACTTTCCCTATACAAATGCTAACAATTGAATTTATAATTAAATATTGTTTTATTTATTAAAAATAAATCAATGGTATTTCTATAAGTAAACATTGAACAATTTTAAAATCAGTGTTCGAAATACACTTTTGGCCGATCATATTGGTTGTATTTGCATATTCCGCGCCCAATAATATTAAAATGAAAATATTTCAACTCGTAATTTTTTAATTAGAGATAAGTAAAAAGAAAAGGAAGAAAATCTTCTAAGAAAGGCATTTTCGTTTAAAGTTAGAGTTACAAAGGCAAAATAAAACCTCCGAAAAATGTGTGCTACACTTAGGGCAGTGTCTTCAGGAGAAAGATTTCCCATAAACATAAGACTTCCCGCGTCTCAAGCCCCTCCATTTCCTTGTACTGATAAACTGAGCGAAATCACGAATCCTGATTGTTTTCCTGTAACACTGTCTTCTGTAAATGTGTTGTGTATTTCTAAAGAAAGGGTTACAAAATAAATCGATCGATTCCGGCTCGCAGTAGTTGAAATGTGTGTTTTTAATATCCAGGATAATTGTAATAAAGTTTGCACACATTAATAATAACATAGCCCCACACTCTTTATATTTATATATGCCTATGTGTTGCACCAGCCGTTAATAAAATACGTTTTTGTTCATCCAGTCAAGTTCTTAGTGGATGGTGGATGAATTCATGTTAATATGGTTTTTCAATTATTTATTCATTAACTTGAATTTAAAAATTTAATGTCCCGGTCGGATCTGAACTGTGGATCTACATATATGAAAACCAGCACTTTACCACTGAGCTAACTTTCCCGGAGCTAAATATTACTTAAATATGTACTATATGAGATTATACGTAATTAAATAGTAACAAACAAAAATCATAGTCCAACTCTATACATTGTACAAAGAGGTAATTGGAGAATTGTAAGGAAATTCGCTTTATATTTTTCCACCTAATATTTTGATTCTGTCATATATATACATATTTATATTAACTTTATTATAAAATAAAGAGTAACTAAAATTAAAATATTCTTTGTCGACCTCAATAGGAATTGAATTAGAAAAAAAATCTTTTTCTGTGTTATTTGTTATGAGGTTCTTTACACACACACACACACACACACACACACACACACACACACACACACACACACACACACACACACACACACACACACACACACACACACACACACACACACACACACACACACACACACACACACACACACACACACACACACACACACACACACACACACACACACACACACACACACACACACACACACACACACACACACACACACACACACACACACACACACACACACACACACACACACACACACACACACGCACGCACGCACGCACGCACGCACGCACGCACGCACGCACCCACGCACGCACGCACGCACGCACGCACCCACCCACGCACGCACGCACGCACGCACGCACGCACACACACACACACACACCACACACACCACACACACCACACACACCACACACACCACACACACCACACACACCACACACACCACACACACCACACACACCACACACACCACACACACCACACACACCACACACACCACACACACCACACACACACACACAAAACACACACACACACATATACATTATAATACACATATTATATGGTAATGGTCCATAATGTAATACAATAATTTCTGCAAAACTACATTATAAAGGAGTGGGTTTTTTAATGTAATGTCACGTTTCTTAACGTAATCAAAGTAATTTTTAATAACTTGTTGGATAGGCAAACGATTTTCACGGTAACTACAAGCAAGGCACAAAGAATGGTTGTAAATGTTCATAGCTTCGCATGAGACATGCAATACTAAGGACATCAATGTAAGAAACGGCTTCATTCACGAATAGTTAGCGTTAAGTTATTAGTTTTATGCATAATAAAACCTATCCTAGCTAGATACTTTGTGTGTATATATATATATATATAAATATCGCAATATGTATTCTTGTGTATTAATAAAGAACTAAGTCAAAATACAAATACAAGAATTATAATTGAATTTACAATTCAAAGCTTTTCGTTGGCTAACAGTACCAACATCATCAGGAATATTAAACCAACGAAAATCTTTGAATTGTAAATTCAATTATAATCCTGTATTGTAATTGTATATTGACTTAGTTCTTTATATATATATAATTCAAACAACATAGGTTATTCATATACAAGAATATTTATTAATTTATAAATTAATAAATATTCTTGTATTTGAATAACCTATGTTGTTTTAAATTATTAAACAAGAAAACGTATTATATATATATATATATATATATATATATATATATATATATATATATATATAAACAGTGCATTAGTTCGTGCATATACAGTGCTAGATAAAGTTATGGGTTTCTAAATTGAAGTTATGTTTCTTTGGCAACAATTATTGTCATTTTTAATAATTAAATTTATAATGAGTAATATTTGAATTTACCAATTTTTTCCGTGTTACGTATCTTTTGAAAACTGTTTGAAAAACAAAAATATTTAAAATCAACATTGAATCACTTATTTCTTGTTTAGCAAGTATTTTTTGAAATCTCTGTAAAAAGGAACAATATTGAGGTTGAGCAAATCTCCATTTATTTCCATAATTTTTAATTCCACTTTTACTCAGCCTTTGCACAAATTTTATAGACCACTACAACAGAGCAGAAGCCGTAAAAAGGAAATGACTTTTCCGTCATCCACTCTAAACGCGTTTTATTTATAAGGTTACGTGATGTTATTAGAGCAGAGGCTTCAATGTGCCTTCGTAATAAAATTACGCAGTGAGATTTTATGCCTTTAATTAATGCTGACTTCTTGGGCGCACGTGACTTTAATTTTATACAAACCACGAATCTTTTAGCCTTACAAGATATGTAAGGCCGTGACACCAGGATATACCGCAATAAATAGGCACATTAATCTAGTACCAACGCTCTGATACAGTCAAGATTCTCTGCGAAAGTTTTATAAGCCTTTTATATAAGAGCTGAATAAAATCTAATCAGTTGTGGTTACATATTAATATCGAGAGCTTGATGGAACGTTTTGAGAAACAAAGATATCTCGCTTTAAATGCAGACATTTTGACCACTTTTGATGCACATAAACAAGAAAACCTAAAAAATACAAAAACAATAAATAAAGTTTTTTTAATAATATAGCCTTATTTTTAAAATGTGTGTAAATATTTACAGTTATTAATTATCCAATTCCTTCTATTAGTCACAATCTCCCTATATACATTGTGAAAATCTTTAATCTTTAAGAAAGTACGTTTTATTTATCCACTCAAGTTCAAATACATTAAAAAATGTTAATACAGTTTTTCCAAATAATAATTCCATAATTAAATATAATAGTTAATTAATTTTAGTTTAATATGAGAGACAAATATTTCACACCAGGGGCAAGGTATGCAATAGGAGGGATTTTGGAAATTTAATCGAACTGGAATGAGTTAAATTAAACGAAATTATTTTTATAATAAGCTTATATAGTACATATATTTCAAAACAGTTATAAAGTTGAAAAATAACTTTAATATATATATACATAGACACACACACACACACACACGCGCGCGTTATCCATTTGCACTATTTTTAATGACGAAGCAATGACACTGTTAGCAACAAATTTTGTATTTGTATTAACTATAAAACGATTTGTAAAAATTAGAGAAAGTATTAGCTCAGAGAAACACATGCACAAAACTCTAAACCTCCTCTCTCTCTCTCTCTCTCTCTCTCTCTCTCTCTCTCTCTCTCTCCCTCTCTATCTATCTATATATATATATATATATATATATATATATATATATATATATATATATATTTTAAAACAACATAGGTTATTCAAATACAAGAGTATTTATTAATTTATATTCAAAGCTTTTCGTTGGTAAACAGTACCAACATCATCAGGAATGAAAATTACAATAATCATATATTATAATCAAAATTACAATTATATATATATATATATATATATATATATATATATATATATACATATATATATATATATATATATATATATATATATACATATATATATATATATATATATATATATATATATATATATATATATATATATAAATGCTACATTTAGACCAATTTTAAGATTCGAACTACAGATCTTAAGTTATTCTTTGTACAATCCTAGCTTTGATCAACGGATCAAAACTTCGTAGATGAGGCCTAGATGGAGGATAGAGGTATGTGCGCATACATGTAGTGCCTATGTAGTTTATTTCGAATATAATTAATATGTTATTATGGGATTAAAGTGAGCAAATAGAAATGTAGAGCTCACTCTAGTCATGGCTAGGATAAAGTGGGGGCTGCAAATAATAATAATAAGTCGTGAGTAAGGGAGTTAGTGGGTATTGCAGTTGGCGAGGAAAGCGATTCCTCGACACAGAATAATAATGCTATGGTGGCGCACTCCAGACGAGTGACATCCCACGTAACACTATTATTCCTTCAGGTTCCCATTAGCATATTTGTAAAGAGGCTTAATTATTAGCTACCAAAGTCTGCCATATCTATCCAACATGGGAGAATATTAATTATATTAGGCCTAATACGAGTATTAAAGCTTTAAAACCATACTGTGGATTACAAGAGAACAGCTGTACGAATCTATATTGAAAAAGGGTAGTAACAACTCAAATGATACATAAAGTATCGGAAAGGTATATTCGAACAGTCCTCGCGAAAGGAGATATAAAACAACAAATAGATTTCAATAGAATATACATTGAAAACATATATTGCATAACCCTTTGCTAAATATACTATAAAATAAGGTACCTGAAGTAATACATATTTTATATAATATACCTGACAGAAAATCCCAAAGAACTCTAAATTAAGTACCATTTTTAAGTACCATAGTAATATAACATTTTCTGTTACAGGTAAGGTGAACATTTTTCCTGAAACAAACACTTGTAAAATGTGAGTATACAAACCTTGTTGTTGTGTTTTATTATTTTCACGAATAAACACTCCTACCGTGATATATAATTTTAAAGTTGTCATGCATTTGAGCAGTCCTGCTAATGGAATCCATCTCAAGGTCAAGTGCAGGGTTACGTAGTTCACATTATATGTAAATTAAATCATCAATATAACATCTTTATGTCTGCTAGGAATACTGGTATAGATTCTAGTATAACTTCTCCCCCTTCTTAAGGCAAAATATCACTCTTCGTTGACGCGTTTCGGATTAACTGATCACTAAAGTTTTAAACTTTACTCACTTTAACGGGATACAGCTTGAATTTTTGATAATGAAGTTAAGCCGAAACGCGTCAAATGATGTTTTAATGTCAGGAAAGGCAGAAAATGTACTCAAATGTATGCGTACATAAAGGTTAATAACATATTTATGATTATATCAATTTACTTGGCTTCATCATGTATCAATGTTCATAGTGTATACTTGACATTTGTCAGGAATTGGAGCTAATCTCGAAATAAAATGTAGTTATGTTGTCATAGACATTTTGTATACGTTATTATTTTTCGTCACATTATTAAAACCTTGACATTTTCCTTTTTGAGTAAATGAAGTGCTGCCATTCGTTTCCTGTGAAAAAGAATTTAAGAAACGGAAACATACTCAAGGAAATTAGTCTCATATTTTCATAAGATTGTTTAATATGCCTATTTTTCTTTCATTATCGTTCATTTTTTAATTATATGACTCTTTCGCAATAATTAATGGCTGTTTAAAATAATTGCCAATTTAATATAGAGGTAGGTCAGATATTTTCCTACGGATAGAATTATTATTACTTCCATAGGAAAAGCCATATAATTCTATGGATAGAATTATTACTTATGGTTGTAAATTAGTAAAAACAAGTTGTGTATTTTTATATCCTAAATAGTTTTTTACTAAAGGAAACAATATCATTGTTTAACTTCATTCTTTACTATTCGGAAATAATACTTTTTTATTAAGAAAGAATCTAATTGGAGCAGCAGTATTGTGGTTGGAAGAGGCATGACAAGTATAAAACGGTTTTAAGAGAAAATAAATCAAGCTTGAACAAGTTTATAAAATGATTGGATGATTGATAAACCCACAAATGTAATCAGCATTATACAATTCCAACTATTAGCTCACACTCAATACAGATCTTGTTCAAATATATAATCGTTATTAAAATACCTTTTCCCCATCAAGTTCACAACATATAATTTTGTTTAAGTTATAGCGGGTGACACTTGATGTTTAAGAGTTTTTTCAAATATTAGCTCACAAAATAATTATAAATATATACATTTAATATCATATTTGAGAAAAAGCGTTTTTAAAAGGGGCAAAATATGTAATATAGTTATTTCATTCCATTTGGCTTAAAATAAGTGATAACATATGATTTCATAAAACAGCTGATTTTATGTTATAGGTTATGTAGTAGAACAGCTGTTTTAACGCATAGGTTATGCTAGTTTATTTATGTTAATTGTAATTAATTAATAAAAAGGGACTAAAATGAAATACTCTTTGTTTACTTAATTAGAAATTGATTTAAAAATATTTTGTTCCATATTACTCGTTAGTTTTTAACTTTACTAAATATGCCCTAACTATAGAACTTCGCTAACAACTCAGTATATTAGGCTACATAACTGTATTTACCGTTCTCCTTAGATATACATTTTAACTCACTGCCTATTAACAATACAGGTAGAAATATACCTTAGGAGTAACACAAACAGATTTTGTATGAAATCATACGTTATTACATATTTATATCGATTTAACCTCGAAGTAAACTCTAAGTGAAGACGGAAACGGGGTGAAAATTAACTTCCATGTACAACATTTGAACATATTTGTGACAGCTTTCCGGATTGCTATGGAATCTTAAGTGATTGAGTCACGGGGATGTGAAGTTTTTGTATGCTGTGGCATAAGAAGTTACATGAGCCTGTTTAAAAAATAATATCATTATATTTCTCGAGTCTGTGATAGAATTATCTGTAAAAGTATATCTTCTTTTTAATCTATACAAATATATATTTCTATACGGATAAACAATTTGATTCCACCAGTTATTTTCACTATTTAGCATTCGTTATATCACACAGATTAGCAAACAATTCGTATTTAAATAAAAAACACGTATTGAACTGAACGTAATCTCGTATGATTTAACTGGATTACATTATTAGCAATGCCGTTTGAAAGTTTTTATATTGAAGTTATAAAAAAATAAAATGTAATTTACATTCTCGTTTATGTGTGGTAAATGGTATTTTTCCAGCAACATTTTACTACAGTGATAAATGAAACAAATATCAAGGTACTTCCTAGTTTTTTCAAAATACAGTATACTATATAAAGATTAGATATTTCTCTATCTATTTTCTAAATGTTAATTCTTATCTAAAGCTTATGTTTTGAAATAAAAACCTAGTCTGTTCGCACGTCAGGAGCGCTTAACCGATAATTATTATCTTCTACTTAATTTGTTAAACAAGAGCTTTTATACAACCCATAAATACATTTGTGAATTGGCGGTTTAGAAGAGGCTCCTATAGTAAATAAAGATTAAACTGCCACTTTATTTGTTCAAAATACAGTAAAAATAATTACGTATCTAACTTTCTATTTTCAAAACTGAATTTGAATTCCCATCAACACCGATTTCAATTGAAAAATAATTCATTTAATTAGTTTTAAAAATGGATGTCCTGAAGAAAATTTGTTCACGCTTACCTCATTTTTTATTAAAAAAAATAATCAGATTTCAAAGTAGATATTCGTAGAATACTAGCCACAAAGATTTATAGATTTTAATCTATAAATAACTCATTGTTTCTGAAAAACTAAATTTTATTAGTGAGTTAAGAAGAGATTTCTATTCACGAGTTTCAAACGAACAACATTTACATCGGGTACAACTAATCAACAGTCTGAACGTGCAACACACGGATTTGTATCGGCTTGCCAATCTGCAGGCGCTCACAGTCCGATTTGAAACGTTCTATTTACGACTACAGTTTATATGGTATATTTAGTAATCCTTCAAAGCAATAAAATGTATCTTTTTCGGCCTTTATTTGTATCGTAACTGGTAATACAACAGACTGGATTGAAAGGGTTTTACGTAATGTTCTAGATTTAAGAACGTAATGACCATTAAATAACAAACGAAGCAAGTTCTCGTTGTTTTTTCACTCATTTCCATTATTACCCATATGTGTAAAATATAAATATTGTCAATACCTATATATTATTTAAAATAGAATATATAATTACGTAAATAGACCTAATATTAGAGAAGAAGTTATAGAATACCTATATTTGTAAAACATAATTATTGTCAATAACTAATTATCAATTTAAAAACAATATATAATTACTTAAATAGCCCTAATATTAGAAAAAGTTATAGAAATTTATTTTCCAATTATATAAAAGTTAATTTACAAATTACATTTTAATATTGTTCTTTGTTAGGCATTTATTTAAGTAGATATTTTAAAAACCTAATGTCTATAAACTAAAATGTATCTTTTGCTCAATCCCTTACTTCTTTAGTAACTGGTAATGCAACTGGTTTAAAAGGTTTTTTACAAATTATTTTTTTTAGTTTTAACAACGTACTAACAATAAAATAACAATCGAAAAAGTCCTCTTTGATTTTATAAAATCACAAAATATTTGTAAATAAGTAATTTCAGTTTCTACCAAGACATAATATAATATTATTGTAACTAGTGACACTCTTACTGAAGCAAAATACAAGGTAGAAGCTGTGTGAGTGGCTCAAATAACTTAATTAAAAAAAAAATCTCGTGTGCTAATTTAGTATGTAAAAAAAAACGCAATTTCTATAAACTAAAATGTATCTTTTCTTCAATCCTTTACCTCTTTAGTAGCTGGTAATGCAACTGGTTTTAAAGTTAGTTTACACATTTTTTTACATTTTATAACGTAGGCTACTAACAATAAAATAACAAGCGAAATAAGTCCTCTTTGATTTTATAAAATCACAAAATATTTGTAAATAAGTAATTTCAGTTTCTACCAAGACATAATATAATATTATTGTAAGTAGTGACACTCTTACTGAAGCAAAATACAAGGTAGAAGCTGTGTGAGTGGCTCAAATAACTTAATTAAAAAAAAAATCTCGTGTGCTAATTTAGTATGTAAAAAAAAACGCAATTTCTATAAACTAAAATGTATCTTTTCTTCAATCCTTTACCTCTTTAGTAGCTGGTAATGCAACTGGTTTTAAAGTTAGTTTACACATTTTTTTACATTTTATAACGTAGGCTACTAACAATAAAATAACAAGCGAAATAAGGCCTCTTTGATTTTATAAAATCACAAACTAATTTTAAATAAGTAATCTCAGTTTCTAACTAGACCATAATATAATATTATTGTAAATAGTGACACTCTTACTAGAACAAAATTCAAGGTTGAAGCTGTGTGAGTGGCTAAAATAACTTAATTAACAAGAAAATCTCGTGTGCTCATTTTGTATGCAAAAGTCATTTGAAAAAAAAACAAATTTTATATCACTAATGTCAGGACTTATGATTAGAAAAAGAAATACAATTCTCTTACAGAATAAAGAGCCACTTGTTTAAACAATATGCTATTTTTGTCTTTGCATTATTTTGATTCCAACTCTCAAAATAAAATCTTAAGAGTACCCAAACATATGATTCTAATGCTATACCCGTTCTAAAAACATTGAGATGACGTTATTTAAATTCTAGACGTAACCGTTACTAACCACACGCGCCGTTACTTCTGTAAATCCATAAGAATACGAAAAAAATGGTAAATACTCTGGCCATCAATCCTAACATTTTAATTTTTTAGATCTTATTTCGTATAACGGTAGATTTAAGTGTAAACGAAATGGTCAAACCCCTTCGCAAATTTACTTCATAATCTTTTTAACCGCGATAGCCCATTTTAAAATGTACTTAACACTTCTCATGTCGTCAAGACCTTTACAAATATATTTTTTTCTGGTTTAGGTTAGGCTAAACAGAACAAATTTTGTTCAAATCACATTAAGGTTATAGACATGCTTAATAGGTAAACATAAGTTTACCTCTCATCTGCTTTATCCTAATTAATGGCCCACCTTGAAAATACCAATTATAATGGTAGCAAAACTCCCAATCATTGGTAAAAAAATTAATCCGGTAATCTCTATATTTCAATATTCAATACCAATAGCTACTACCTTATTTGGACACCCTTAAGGAACAATACACCAGGGTCATTACTTTTGAAAATTTTGTAAAAATAATCTCTACATATTTGTTTTAACCCTTTGTAATTTTCAAGGTAAAAACATATGGGCTGTAAAAACATATTCAATGTACTTCATAATTAAAAAAAAACTTGATTAACAAGATATGACATTGTTTAGGTTAGGTTTGATAGGTTGGACCTTGACACTTCTACCGAAAATGCCGCCGCCCTTACCTGTATACTTTACTGCTACTAGCTATTTACCTTTCTTGGACACAATAAATAATTGGATAATACTGCCTAACTTCTAACAACCTGTCACCAGCTTAATTTTTACCATTTACCTGGGATACAAATATTTTTTATAAAACCTCAATCGCCATATTTGGAATAAATTTGGGTCACCTTGTTAAAATTCAATGTCAGAGTTCCCACTACAGAAACACCCCCTTCCATAATAAATTATTACAACTTGTATGGATGGATCTTATATTAATTTAAATGATCTTGAAATGCATTTACTCCCAAACTTGGATGTAGTATTTATACACCTTGGATGGATTGCCTAAATTAACTTAATTTTGAAAAAAACCATTAATTTTCAACACTTCATAACCAAAATCGGTTAAAATGTACATTGGACATAACCTTAGTTAAAGTATAAAATTGTTTATCGCAAGACCATATATGCAAGAATTTTTTCAACAGGGAAAGTTATTTTTCTATTAAATTGAAGTTAGATGAAAAAATTAATTGCAGAGTGATGTTGCGCAATGGCTAAATCTATACCTTCAGTTTGTTTTGTTTTTCATGTCTTTTATACTTATACCGAACATAATGGCCTACAAAATTTAATAATTTATTTGATTTCGTGGTAAAAAGGTATTTTCTACACTTCAAAACAATTCACTTTGAATGAATGGTATACCATTGACATAGTCATCTTGGGAAAAAAACACTTGTTTATGGCAATCCCATTGGTTAATGAAAAGCACAGATGTATGGTTCAGTGAACTGTGTTGAAATTTACTTTCAGTATCCTGGCCGATGTTTTTGAGACGGGTATAGCTCAAGAAATATCTTCCAATAAGTTCTTATATCTTTATGACAAATATTACGATGCAAACGTCTTAGCGTATAAACATAAATTATTTATTTCTGTTAAGGTTTTTAGATTATCACCACTACATACTGACATGCCATATTACAGATCTGTAATTACAATTTGTTATTTATCGAAGTTTTAATTTAAGCATGAAACACTTTAAATTATGAGCGGTTTTGAAGCATAATTCTCTTAAAATTTTGTTTTGAACGGTTTAACCGTTGAGCAATATCATGAGTCACATTAAATACAAATATAGGGATATTTATTTACAATAACTTAATAATAAATCTACAGCTTTATGTGATTTTAACGTTTTCTCAAGGGAAAGTATGAACTATTGTCAATTGCAGAAATATATAATTATTATCGTACAATGAAATTGTACACTGAAATCCTATATAAATACGTTTAATTGAATAAATTCCTAACAAGGGACAATATTAATTATATAATTGGAAAATACATTTCTATAACGTTTTCTAATATTAGGTATATTTCAGTAACTATATATTGTTTTTAATGTGAGAGTTATAGACAGTATTTAGATTTTACAAATATGGGTAATAATGGAAATGATTTAAAAAAACAGATTACTTTGTTCATTTGTTAATTAAGTGTCCAAATTAAGTGTCGTTATAAAATCAAAGAGGACTTTTTTCGCTTGTTATTTTATTGTTAGTACGTTGTTAAATATATAATATTATGTAAAAAACCTCTCAAACCAGTTGCATTACCAGTTACTAAAGAAGTAAGGGTTTGAAGAAAAGATACATTTTAGTTAATAGAAATTACATTTTTCTTAATATTTACTTGAATAAACGCCTAACAAAGAACAATATTAAAATTTGATTAGTAAATTAACTTTTATATAATTGGAAAATAAATTTCTATGACTTTTTCAAATATTAGGTCTATTTAAGTAATTATATATTGTTTTTAAATTGATAAATATGTATTGACAATATTTATATTTTACAAGTATAGGTAACAAGAGAATTATATAAATACGTTTATTTGAATAAATTCCTAACAAAGAACAATATTAATTAGGAAATTTACTTTTATATAATTGGAAAATAAATTTCTATGACTTTTTCTAATGCTAGGTATATTTAAGTAATTATATATTGTTTTTAAATTGATAGTTAGTTATTGACAATATTTATATTTTACACATATGGGTAATACTGGAAATGAGTGAGAAAAACAATGAGTACTTTTTTATTTGTTAATTAAGTGTCCGCACGTTTCTAAATCTAAAATAATTCGTAAAAAACCTTTCAAACCAGTTAATAAATGAAGGGATGGAAAGAAAATACATTTTAGGTTCTAAAATCTCCGATTTTTCATGTTTACTTAAATAAACGACTAAAAAGGACAATATTAAAATTTAATTACGAAATTATCTTTTATATAATTAGAAAAGACATTTCTATAACTTCTTCTCTAATATTAGATCTATTTAAGTAATTATATATTCTTTTTTAAATAATATATAGGTATTGACAATATTTATATTTTACAAGTATAGGTAATAATAGAATTGAGTGGAAAAAAAGAACGAGAACTTTCTTCGTGTGTTATTTAATGCTCAGTACGTTCTCAAATCTAGAACATTATATAAAAAACCTTTGAAACCAGTCTGTTGTAGTTACGATATAAATAAAGGATTGAAAAAGATACATTTTATTGCTTTGAAGGATTACTAAATATACCATATAAACTGTAGTCGTAAATAGAACATGTAACAACTTATCAAATCGGACTGTGAGCGCCTGCAGAGTGGCAAGGCGATACAAATCCGTGTGTTGCACGTTCAGACTGTTGATTAGTTGGGCCCGATGTAAATGTTGTTCGTTTGAAACTCGTGTGAATTGGTTAGTTGAACCTCGCGTAAGCTCGTTTTTCAATGTTGTTTAGTTGAAACGTTGGTCATTTGCTATACACCCGTTGAAAATGTAATATTGTGGAAGGATTAGAAAAGTTTAATGCCTTTTATATTGCTTTGAGAGATGAAAGATACGTGAAACATCAGCCAATAACGCAAGACAAGATCTTAGGCAAAACGAAAGTTGGAAAGAAATGGAGACTTTACATGAAAGACTTTAGTCGGGTAGGATATTTGGGCTTTTTAGAAAATATTTTTCGCAATTAAATTGATCTTTATTATCCACTTAAAGAAATCATCCATTCATTCCTCTTTGACAGCCAGTTCCTATTCTCACTATGGTTTTTGTTATGGATCGGTCCTCATTTATGCTACAGAGCAGTTGTTTTATTAGAGTTTAATTCTGTCTTAGTTGAAATTTAGCATTGGCATGTCCTTCCATTAGGGTCACGTCTATGCTTGTGTCGTGAATAAGATTAAATTACCTATGGCTATTCTAAAAGGACATGGCTATTTAAAAAGAGGGGGTGGAAGAGAGAGTCGGGAGATCGCAGAAATGTGTATTGCTTTTAGCCATATCACGAACGCTCTATATAAGCATGGGTTTACTTTTTCCTACCGATTCCAACGGGATCTTATTTACGTCGATGGAAGATTCCACAGTGGCAGTGGAAGAAGGAAACTCAGTCATTCACACTGGGAGAAAGAAGAAACAAGCAGTTGGAGTTGGACTCTTGTCTTGAAAATTGGCAAATGTATGAAAAGAAAGCCTATTAAAGTAAAGATTTATTTAGTAGTAACGTGAAGGTAGCTGCATACGTGTTGAGAGTATGGAGGTGACAGATATAAATTGTAGGTTAGTTCGAGTGTCTTTGCGACTCACAGAGCAAACGCGAAATATCAGCTGAGAAGTATCAATGAGTGGTGTGATTTTGCCGAATAAATTGATAAATAGGTCGTATTGAAAGAACGCAAGATATAGAGCTCAACAATTGCAAGAAAGAAAACAATTTCAGTTCTACCACTCTAGACGATGAATAAAAGAGAAAGAACGTTTCATAAAAAAAATAAATTGCCAAGGGCTTTTAGGTAAAGACAAACAAGTTAAGCTATCGTTTAAGAAGACGATGCAAGAATAACAGAAAAGTGGTTTCACAGTAAACAAGAATGAATGAAGCTGCAAGCCGCAAGTCTAGTGTGAGATAAATATCAAGAGATCCGGACGTATTTTTACTGCAAGTAACGCAGGTGGCAAAAAAGTCGAGAGCCGTGTCTTGACTATTTTTCATTTTTTATCGTGCATAAATTCCATGTAGAGAGAACAAATTGTTTCAAGCAACATTGCATGCTTCACTACAAATTAAGCTCTCCTCATATTAGAATACGAGTCATGAAGTTTTAACGTTAAAAGATGAAACAGATTAGACGTTGATTTGACTGTTTGATCATTTAATAACACTTTTGACAGCTTTTTATATTTTAATAAAGGTTTAGATTTATGATGTTTAGAACAAAAGTTCAACATTAAAGCTAAACTCTAAATAACCCCTCTTTACTGTGGTGCTGATTTTTCTATTTAATCGTTTACATAATTTGAACAATTAGCTGTTTATTATTAACAACGAATATATGTTAGAGTTTTATATTTATTAACGAAATAGAATGTTTTTATTTAATGTCTGTTAATAACTATTAATTTTTTTATATAGGCTAATGACAGATCACAGAGAATTTTGCTTTTTCAAACACTCAACGTTTCGAATTTCTTTTCGAAATTCCTTTTCAAGAGCTCAGTTTTAATTAAACAATTATACAACATAACTTACGATTTATAAAATACACACCATTATATAAAACATAGTAAATATCAACAAATTATAAAACTTCTAATAAACATCCATTTACAAGTCAAAATTGTATCTATCACAATAAAACAGACAAATCACAGATACATACACAACACATCTACTATTAACAGAGACAACATTTTAAATTCTAAACTCACAATCATTATCATATAAACATTACCTCGAGTGACCAAAAAACCTACAAAAATGTTAATTTTCACTTATAATTTCATTACTAAAGATTCATTGCAGAGGGAAAATCATTTAATTCTGTCATTTTATTCAATGCATTTCTTCCTTGTTTTTTTTATATACCACATTTCCGCAAAGCGCCTCTTTTCCCAATCCCTTTCCTCAAGTAAAATTTCTATATTATCCCAGTCCATTTGATGTGTATTATTAAACTTTTTAATATGTTCAGAAGTAATATTATGATATTTTTCATCATATTTTATGTTGTTTTTAAGCTCATTCGTTCTCGTTTCCAAGGAAGCTAAAGCTCAAGGGTTAATAAAAACTCATAAACAAGGTAGGTAAACTCCTAGGTTAGTTGTATCGTGTATAGGTTGTCCAGTTTCTCAACTTTCTGTGTATTATAAAAAAGTACTAATTGATGCGGTGTCTAGTTTTACAGAATAGTATAGATTTCAAAGATAAGATTGGAAATGTGGTAGTACCAAAATATCACATTATGGCTTCCCTAGATATTGTGTATGTATCTGTGATTAGTCTGTTTTATTGTGATAAACAATTTTGACTTGTAAATTGATATTTATTAAGAGTTTTGTAATTTGTTGATTTTTACTATGTTTTATATAATGTTGTGTATTTTATAAATCGTAAATTATGTTGTATGATTGTTTAATTTAAACTGAGCTCTTGAAGAGTAATTTCGGGAAGAAATTCGGAACGTTGAGTGTTTAAAAATGCAAAATTGTCTGTGATCTGTCATTAGCCTGTATAAAATAGAAATGAATATGATTTTACTTACGAAAATGTTACCAATATGAATAATGTATACATAAGGAGGTATTGTATTGAATAAATGCCATCAAAATGGTTTTCATTTTAGGGTTTAAGTATTTGCGAACGTAACCGAACAAAAATAATTTAAATGATTAAACATTGCAGGTACGGTATTACTAATGTGTTTTATATATTATAGAAGACTACACAAAAATTTATAATGGTTTAAAGAGTAAACACTATAAATTCATGGCTCAGGCGTTTCTTTATAACATCCGCTTTATATCGCCACGACTTCGGGTTCCCTGTTCTTTTTGTCACATTCATTTTTTTGATTCTGGATATCCATCTTGTTCTAGTTGTTATATCCATGACCATACGGGAACTGATATTTTCCCACCCCTCTGACGTTTCATCTCTTTATCTAGTACTTTATAATCTGGAAGCCTTCAGGAGTGCATTTTTAAAGCTTTTAAACTCCCTTTTCTATATTTTGTTTATATTTTATTATCTCCCCTCAGTTTTATTTCTGCTGTTTCCTGTTTAGGAACCTTTTGGATTCTCAAGTTGAAGTAATGATTTCGGGGGAGGGGTTGAATATGGCAACAGGAATAAGAAATGTTTAACACTTCCGACAAAATACTTGAGTTTTATAAAGTTTTAAAGTATTTTTAGTTTTATAAAATATTGTTTCATATAATTTTAAACTTATATTTTGTCTAAATGAGGACAGTCGTTTGTCAATCAATTGACAGCTACCCTGAATTGTCAATGGGGTCTCCGAAATGGTGAACTTAATTTAGTCGAAGAGTAAATGCTTAACATTTTGATATATGTAATACAAAGTGGTAACTCAAGTTGAAGATGGAAGCAAATAATGAATTATCATAATTATGTAATAATAACAATTATAAATATTCGTTACGGATAATGAATTATTTTTCTCTTAAATTACAGTTCTAGATGGACTGTGTAAAACGTCGAGTGAAATTGTCATGTTTTTAATTACAGTTGGTATAAAAGTGTTGTGGGAAGCCCAGATTTTTAATCCATTCACAAAATGTTAGGAAGTCGAGTATTGCGATCGTGTTTTATTCATATCGTTAGGCTTTCGCATCAGAAGGGTGAAGGGTAAAGTATTATCTCGTTAAAAATGCTCTTTTCTGCAGAAAGAGGGATTCCCCATTTCCTCCTCTCGAGACAGGAAAGAACTACGGTATTATGTCGCCCAACTTTGGAATTCGTTTCAGAAGAAATTATATATATTTATTTATTCATGCTACAACTTTTGGAATATTCTCTTCTAATTAGGAATTATGAGGATTGAGCAAATAAGAAACAGAAAAAAACTATTTTATAACGTGTAGGCACATTTTTGAGAAAATTTTCACATGACCTTGAATAATTGTTTTTTCAATTTTATTGCACAATCCATATTTTAAATGAAACACTTTAAAGGAAAATCAATATTAATATAACGTCTTGAGCGAAATATAGTTCGGATTTTATAATGTACTTACTTACGTTTGATAATGTCGTTCTATATTTAGTTATTATGTTTAGACAATTTAAAATGGTTTATTGTGATTGGTCTTACGTAATTGGTTTACGAATCCTCTTTAGTACAGACATATTTATAAAGTTCTGCAATTATCTTGCTCCAAGTGAACCCTCATTATTTTAAAATATTTGTTTTTAATATTAATTATTTAAAAAACAGCGTGTGTACAGACATGATTAAAAGCGCTTTTTGTTATAAAGGATATCAGATAATAGGCTGAAATCTACCTGTTTGGGTCAAACTGCCCTGTACGGAATGCGGTGTCTGTTAAAGGCATACTTGTCTGTCCTTTGTTTAAAGTCGCTTGAGCCTCCACGAAAGAAATATGCTTACGTCAGTAGAAACATGTCTCTGTTAGGAGATTAACAAATTTAAGTCTAGCACAACCCTTATACAAACATCGCTAAGTGAAGAGTTTCGCGACTACAACATTTATTCCCAATATTTTCCCAGATTAATCATCATTGAAATTCAGCAGTTTTAAATTAATAATGTTTTTTCAATACATGAAATCTTTTACGATTTTTTGTTGAAAAACTGTTGTGTTAACTGATAACTCACCGATTTTCATTAGCAGAATAGAACATACAATTTTAAAGCATTTTTAATAGCATTGCAAAAATACAATAAAATAAATTTATTTTTGTATTATCCGTTTAGATAAATATAAATAAGACAAAGTAGTAATGTATTACTCCATTTAGTATATTTCTCTGAAATAATATTGATATTACAAAATGAACTTGTAACATTTCTCTTAAAGTAATTAAAATAAAATGCATAAAATAATTGTTTTGATCTTCCCAGAAATAACTAAACACAATTTATGATCGAACAAACCTGGATCCTTTTTGTTGTGATTTAAAGGAATAAAACAGCCTTAAAACAGTAAATATTCAAAAAGATCGCTCAAAATAAACTACGCAACTAGTTTATTAATACATAGATACTAGTTTCGACGACGACGTCGCCTTTATCAGGGATTGGCTAATACTTCAGAATTTGCTATAGATCAGTATTAGTCAATCACTGAAGAGGACATAATCACTGAAACTAATCTGTATGTATTAATACATAGGGACTAGTTTCGACGACGATGTCGCCTTTATCAGGGATTGGCTAATAGTTCAGAATTTGCTATAGATCAGTATTAGTCAATCACTGAAGAGGACATAATCACTGAAACTAATTTGTATGTATTAATACATAGGGACTAGTTTCGACGACGATGTCGCCTTTATCAGGGATTGGCTAATAGTTCAGAATTTGCTATAGATCAGTATTAGTCAATCACTGAAGAGGACATAATCACTGAAACTAATCTGTATGTATTAATACATAGGGACTAGTTTCGACGACGATGTCGTCTTTATCAGGGATTGGCTAATAGTTCAGAATTTGCTATAGATCAGTATTAGGCAATCACTGAAGAGGACATAGTCACTGAAACTAATCTGTATCTATTAATAATACATAGAGACTAGTTTCGACGACGATGTCGCCTTTATCAGGGATTGGCTAATACTTCAGAATTTGCTATAGATCAGTATTAGCCAATCACTGAAGAGGACATAGTCACTGAAACTAATCTGTGTGTATTAATAAACTAGTGTGTAGTGAGATCTTTTAGTGAACTCTTTTGCAGTTGTGAATTGTTCTCAGTAGGTTTGTTTATAATTAACTTAATATACCCTTACTTAGAGAATAATATTTTGCTTCTACAAGTCACATACTGCAAATAAAGTTATTGCTTATAAATAACGGATTTATAATTGTAGAAAAGTGCTTCAAATGGTTAAGGTAATTAATGTTCCCAAACAGAGTGCATCTAGAATACGTATCACATTAAATATGGGCTTTTCTCAGGGTTGTTTTTGAATCTAAAATATGATCTCCTCTCCACAAGTTATAACGTACAAATGAAGCAATTTTTCAAACTCTTTTCAGTTCCTACCCCAACCTAACCTTGATTGACGTCCGCATTTGCAAAGGGGCTAAAATACCTGATTAAGTTGGTGACGCCTTGAGTACCTCCGTTTTTATGCAAAAGGATCCATTCTCTAGGATTAAATGAAGGAGTAGCTTAAAATTTTTTTTGCCAATAGTTAATCCCTGTAATAAGCGAAACACAATGTTTAAAGTTTCTCGGACTCAATCAGAGTATGGCCCGATCGTATATAGGTTTCCTGATGTTATATGTATATATAAATTTATAGAATATATAGGACCTGACAGAACATTTACATTACAGCTAACTTTACTACAAATGATGGTATTATTTTATTATTTTTACATTTTACAAAACTTTTTTTCTAATAATAATTTATTGTGTGAAAAACAGATTAAATTGTGTTAAAATCACTTGAGCTCTCTCCTCTGGTCGGTTAACGTTAAATAAGAGAGGAAAATAATAACAAAATATAATAATTATTTGTAAATGAAAGAAACATTCAATGATGTGATTTTGACATACGTTTGATTGACTTTTTTAATAATTTTTGGTCTCCGTTGACTTCAATCACTGAAATAAATATTCGTTTCTAAATCAATCAATACTTATTTAAAGGGAGGGAAATCTTTGAGCTCATTTAAACACCCGAAATAGGTTTTCTAAAAGCATTATTTTATAATAACTTGGAGCAACTGTGGTGTAATTTTTAATTATAAATAAATAAAAAATCCTAAACCACAAAAACCTTTTATTTATGCCCTGATGTACATTTCGATTGCGAAGCAATCATCTTCAAAGGAGATTACTTCAGACTAACCCTTAATCTAACTCTTGGAGTTAGTCTTGTAATAATTTCCTCTGCAAATAATTGCTTTACAATAAAAATGTACATCAAAACATAAGTAAAAGGTTATTGTGGTTTGAAGCTTTATTTATTTTTAATTATTTTCTTCGTCAGACATTTTAATACTTACATCTTATACGTGGAAAATCGTTTGATTTTCCAACCAAATTCGTTCGATGATTTTATTGAAAACAATGTTAAATCTACACAATATCAAGAGCACAGTGGTACAATATATTACAATAAAAATATTGAAAAGAACCCCAATACCACAAAAATAATCAAAAATAACAAATAAAACAAGTTACTTGAGATTAAACCCTTATGTACATTTCGATGACCATGTCATCATCATCAGAGGGTCTTGTTACAAAACACAATATAGCACACAAGAAGTTACAAACTAGAATGAACTAGACTAGAATCATTCTAGTTTGTAACTTCTTGTGTGCTAGATTGTGTTTTGTAACAAGACCCTCTGATGATGATGACATGGTCATCGAAATGTACATAAGGGTTTAATCTTAAGTAACTTGTTTTATTTGTTATTTTTGATTATTTTTGTGGTATTGGGGTTCTTTTCAATATTTTTATTGTAAAATGTTAAATCTAACTTAATTTCTAAATAAAATAAAAATAGCGGTTTAATTAAATAGAAGGGTGCTTTCCTAATACTCAAGGAGCACATAATACAAAATTCTATTGATCACAAGTTCATGACCTCACACAGGTTAACTTATCTCCACACGCAGTATCACTCACGTACGCTCCACTGAATCTATTCCGTTGCTAATGTTGATGTGTAATGGGTCTGCAACTGTGTGCATTATTGTTATTTCGAGGTTTGTCCGAAGACACTGATTCTTGCAAAGGGATAACCATTATGTTCCTATAGCTAGACAACTCAACGTATTTACATAGTGATATTTAAAATACAATTCTATTAGCATAGAGGCAATATATATATTGTTCATAATACAATGAAAAATAAACCTAATAGAAGATTATCTATAGTCTTCAAATCAAAGTAGTATGCAAAGCTATAAAAATTAAAGTCTTATGTTCGAAATCGAAACTAAATCACCATCAGAGGGCCTAACTACAACGGTCTTACGAAACAAACGCCTGTTAGGCAAGTTCGAGGGTTTTTGGTTAGGTTAGCTGAGTTTGTTTTGCAGAGTCCCCTTTGGTGGTAGTTAAGGATTTAATCTATATAAGTAGTAGAATATTTATACTTGATAGTTTTTCTTATATTGCGAAATTGGATTTACTGTTAATTATTAAATATGTTTGTAATAATACATTGGTTATATTTAAAAGGATATACTGTACTTAAAAATAAACTCAATACCTTAGTAAAAGATGTAAATCTAATTAGTTTACGAAGTTGTAAAGTTAAACCCTTACGTAAATTTCGAAGAATAATTCATCATCAAAGGCATAACTATAATGCGTATCAAAAATTCGTTGAGTATATTTTGTAGCGTCATTGTGGCTCTACCCTCGGTGATTATAATTTGAACATCGAAATGTAGGTAAGAATGTAAATTATCTAAGTTGTAAATGACTTTATTGTTAATTATATAATAGGGTATTGGGTTTATTGTTAATTTTATTTTAATATTATGTTGTTTAAATATAATAATAAAAGCCAGGTTCTTTATACTATTTTCTGAAGTTACCTAATGTAAAAGGAAGATTAGATCTGCCCGTATATTATAATCCAAGAAGAAAATGTGACTAGTAGCAGCCCCCCCCCCACATTTTACCATTTATTACCTTACGTTTGCCCCAAGTAAACTATTTTCTACCTGGAAGCTGAAGAAAACAGATAGATTGGTCTACACTGGTATTAGAAGAAAAAACCTTTAGATTGGTACTAAAGTGTTCTTTTCCCAATCTAAATGTACACTTTATTTACATCGAGTTATTTTCATAAATTATACACAGTTTTTTCGGTTTTGGTTACCATATTATCTAACTATTAAATTTTAAAACATTTTGTAAGAAAATTTCTCTTTCCTTATCAACAGTTTATTTATGTTATTTTTCGTCAAACCTAAAAACTGTAAATTTCGTTTCAGAGTTTGGGTAATTATGACGAGTTTCCTTAAACTCTTCTACAGTTACAGTTCTGGGCTAACTTTATGGATTTGCTAGCGTAGAAAACCAAATTTATATCTTTATATATTAAGTTTCATGATTGAAGAATGCATAACAGGTGTTAGAAAGTAATAAGTTAAAGTTATGATGTTTTTCAAAGTTTTTTCCCTTCAGTTTCAGAGTTTGCTAAAATAAAAAATTAATTTAGTTTACACAAAAGTAAAGTGTGAAAGTGATGTATTACAAACTTCGAGGATACATATAAGTCTGTAATCGCTTTGCGCCTTCTTTGTACACCTGCGAAAGACTTACAAAGCACTGACTTGACGTCACACGTGTTCAAGGAGATATCATTAAATTCCGTCAAGAAGGGACGCGTTAACAGAGCAATGTAGTAAGTACGTCATTAAAAAATCGGCATTCCTACTGCTCCTTATCGAAAAAAAATTGTTCCTTCGGCTGTTATTCAATTTTATCCTCCCTCACCTATTCGTATACCTTTGCTCAAAAATATTCTCAATAGGGTTTCGTGTGTAGATAATGTTTATATACTTTGAAAGATAAGTAATATTTTTAAAATTTTATCTCAAATATGTTTTATAGGATGGATCACATTTAACAAGCGTAACATATACACAATGTTTGACTTGATTTGCGAAAATTCTATAAACTATAAATTAGGATATAAAAACAAAGATAAATACTTAAGTTTTACACGCTGTACTAAAGTTTGAAAAATTAGAAAGTAAATTAATAACTTCAAAATTTATCACTCAAATAAAATGTGAAATAAATGACATTTATCATACCCAAACGAAGTATATATTAAATTTTATTTTTTTACTTCACGCACAGAAACCTTCTAAAGGCATTGCTAATAATGGGACTCAGTTGAATCATACGTTCAGATTTTAGTGGTTCCGGTTGTGACACATCGGTGCACATTGCCAGCACAATGTAATAACCAAAGCTTCATGGTCCAGGCTGTACAGTATCCATTACGCAAGAATAGCAATTATAGCCAGAATTAACTGTGGGTAACGTGTTATTGCCTGGTCAAATAATGATCAATCATTTGCTAATCTATGGGTTATAATGAATGCTAAATAGTAAAACAAGCCTTTACAAACCAATTGTATGTAATAGTACCATATTCTCAAATAACATGAACGTTTTCACGATTTTATTCACGACAAAAGTAAGAAGTTATTTATTGCCTAGGATTAAGTTTTCCACTATTGACTATTTTATGCTTTTCTTTGACCATCTATGTCGTTTATGAAGAGCCTATTTCATGTGTATCTATAGCACAGAAGTGACATGAGTATGGGTTGTCTCGACACAATGGGGGTTGGTAAGAAGCCCAAAGTAGTGAATAGATACAAGATATTCTTTAGTATGGAAGTGACACACACTCACATTTACTTAGAGGTATAAGTGAGTAAGTAAGAAGAGAAATATAGCACAGAAGTGACATGAGTATGGGTTGTCCTCGACACAATGAGGGTTGGTAAGAAGCCCAAAGTAGTGATACAAGATATTCTTTAGTATGGAAGTGACACACACTCACATTTACTAAGAGGTATAAGTGAGTAAGTAAGAAGAGAAATATAGCACAGAAGTGACATGAGTATGGGTTGTCTCGACACAATGGGGGTTGGTAAGAAGCCCAAAGTAGTGATACAAGATATTCTTTAGTATGGAAGTGACACACACTCACATTTACTAAGAGGTATAAGTGAGTAAGTAAGAAGAGAAATATAGCACAGAAGTGACATGAGTATGGGTTGTCCTCGACACAATGAGGGTTGGTAAGAAGCCCAAAGTAGTGATACAAGATATTCTTTAGTATGGAAGTGACACACACTCACATTAACTTAGAGGTATAAGTGAGTAAGTAAGAAGAGAAATATAGCACGGAAGTGACATGAGTATGGGTTGTCTCGACACAATGGGGGTTGGTAAGAAGCCCAAAGTAGTGATACAAGATATTCTTTAGTATGGAAGTGACACACACTCACATTTACTAAGAGGTATAAGTGAGTAAGTAAGAAGAGAAATATAGCACAGAAGTGACATGAGTATGGGTTGTCCTCGACACAATGAGGGTTGGTAAGAAGCCCAAAGTAGTGATACAAGATATTCTTTAGTATGGAAGTGACACACACTCACATTAACTTAGAGGTATAAGTGAGTAAGTAAGAAGAGAAATATAGCACGGAAGTGACATGAGTATGGGTTGTCCTCGACACAATGAGGGTTGGTAAGAAGCCCAAAGTAGTGATACAAGATATTCTTTAGTATCGAAGTGACACACACTCACATTTACTAAGAGGTATAAGTGAGTAAGTAAGAAGAGAAATATAGCACAGAAGTGACATGAGTATGGGTTGTCCTCGAAACAATGAGGGTTGGTAAGAAGCCCAAAGTAGTGATACAAGATATTCTTTAGTATAGAAGTGACACACACTCACATTAACTTAGAGGTATAAGTGAGTAAGTAAGAAGAGAAATATAGCACAGAAGTGACATGAGTATGGGTTGTCCTCGACACAATGAGGGTTGGTAAGAAGCCCAAAGTAGTGATACAAGATATTCTTTAGTATGGAAGTGACACACACTCACATTTACTTAGAGGTATAAGTGAGTAAGTAAGAAGAGAAATATAGCACAGAAGTGACATGAGTATGGGTTGTCCTCGACACAATGGAGGTTGGTAAGAAGCCCAAAGTAGTGATACAAGATATTCTTTAGTATGGAAGTGACACACACTCACATTAACTTAGAGGTATAAGTGAGTAAGTAAGAAGAGAAATATAGCACAGAAGTGACATGAGTATGGGTTGTCTCGACACAATGGGGGTTGGTAAGAAGCCCAAAGTAGTGAATAGATACAAGATATTCTTTAGTATGGAAGTGACACACACTCACATTTACTTAGAGGTATAAGTGAGTAAGTAAGAAGAGAAATATAGCACAGAAGTGACATGAGTATGGGTTGTCCTCGACACAATGGAGGTTGGTAAGAAGCCCAAAGTAGTGAATAGATACAAGATATTCTTTAGTATGGAAGTGACACACACTCACATTTACTTAGAGGTATAAGCGAGTAAGTAAGAAGAGAAATATAGCACAGAAGTGACATGAGTATGGGTTGTCCTCGACACAATGGAGGTTGGTAAGAAGCCCAAAGTAGTGAATAGATACAAGATATTCTTTAGTATGGAAGTGACACACACTCACATTTACTTAGAGGTATAAGTGAGTAAGTAAGAAGAGAAATATAGCAGGGAAGTGACATGAGTTTGGGTTACCTCGACACAATGGAGGTTGGTAAGAGGCCCAAAGTAGTGAATAGATACATGATATTCTTTAGTATGGAAGTGACACACACTCACATTTACTTAGAGGTATAAGTGAGCAAGTAAGAATAGAAATATTTAATACGTAAGAACTCTGGTATTTCCTGTAGGACAATTAAATACAGTATTCACAAAATGTGTTTAGAATGTGTATAAACAAATCAGAAAGGAGTATTGAAGTATATTAAAACTGTAACAACAAATATGGTAATTGTAGTTAACATTATTGTTAAGTTAATTAGAGCTTAGCTAGTGAGAACAATCCACAACGATAAAACTGTTAGCTTTAAATGTCATTAAACATTAATTTATTAATTCTACATGTCGCCTTCATCAATGCTTGGCTACAGTAGAAGGCGACATCGTCGTCTTAACTAGTGTGTTTGTTTTAATGAACTATTGCGTTTGTTTTAATGAACTAGTGTGTTTGTTTTAATGAACTAGTGTGTTTGTTTCAATGAACTAGTGTGTTTGTTTTATTGAACTAGTGTGTTTGTTTTAATGAACTATTGCGTTTGTTTTATTGAACTAGTGTGTTTGTTTTAATGAACTAGTGTGTTTGTTTCAATGAACTAGTGTGTTTGTTTCAATGAACTAGTGTGTTTGTTTCAATGAACTAGTGTGTTTGTTTTAATGAACTAGTGTGTTTGTTTCAATGAACTAGTGTGTTTGTTTTAATGAACTAGTGTGTTTGTTTCAATGAACTAGTGTGTTTGTTTCAATGAACTAGTGTGTTTGTTTCAATGAACTAGTGTGTTTGTTTTAATGAACTAGTGTGTTTGTTTCAATGAACTAGTGTGTTTGTTTCAATGAACTAGTGTGTTTGTTTCAATGAACTAGTGTGTTTGTTTTAATGAACTAGTGTGTTTGTTTCAATGAACTAGTGTGTTTGTTTCAATGAACTAGTGTGTTTGTTTCAATGAACTAGTGTGTTTGTTTCAATGAACTAGTGTGTTTGTTTCAATGAACTAGTGTGTTTGTTTTAATGAACTAGTGTGTTTGTTTCAATGAACTAGTGTGTTTGTTTCAATGAACTAGTGTGTTTGTTTTAATGAACTAGTGTGTTTGTTTCAATGAACTAGTGTGTTTGTTTCAATGAACTAGTGTGTTTGTTTTAATGAATTAGTCTGTTTGTTTTAATAAACTATTGTGTTTGTTTCAATGAACTAGTGTGTTTGTTTTAATGAACTATTGCGTTTGTTTTAATGAACTAGTCTGTTTGTTTTAATAAACTAGTGTGTTTGTTTCAATGAACTAGTGTGTTTGTTTCAATGAACTAGTGTGTTTGTTTTAATGAACTATTGCGTTTGTTTTAATGAACTAGTGTGTTTGTTTTAATGAACTAGTGTGTTTGTTTCAATGAACTAGTGTGTTTGTTTTATTGAACTAGTGTGTTTGTTTTAATGAACTATTGCGTTTGTTTTAATGAACTAGTCTGTTTGTTTTAATAAACTAGTGTGTTTGTTTCAATGAACTATTGTGTTTGTTTCAATGAACTAGTGTGTTTGTTTTAATGAACTAGTGTGTTTGTTTCAATGAACTAGTGTGTTTGTTTTAATGAACTAGTGTGTTTGTTTCAATGAACTAGTGTGTATGTTTTAATGAACTAGTGTGTTTGTTTCAATGAACTAGTGTGTTTGTTTCAATGAACTAGTGTGTTTGTTTCAATGAACTAGTGTGTTTGTTTTAATGAACTAGTGTGTTTGTTTCAATGAACTAGTGTGTTTGTTTCAATGAACTAGTGTGTTTGTTTCAATGAACTAGTGTGTTTGTTTTAATGAACTAGTGTGTTTGTTTCAATGAACTAGTGCGTTTGTTTCAATGAACTAGTGTGTTTGTTTCAATGAACTAGTGTGTTTGTTTTAATGAACTATTGCGTTTGTTTTAATAAACTAGTGTGTTTGTTTCAATGAACTATTGTGTTTGTTTCAATGAACTAGTGTGTTTGTTTTAATGAACTATTGCGTTTGTTTTAATGAACTAGTGTGTTTGTTTTAATGAACTAGTGTGTTTGTTTTAATGAACTATTGCGTTTGTTTTAATGAACTAGTCTGTTTGTTTTAATAAACTAGTGTGTTTGTTTCAATGAACTGGTGTGTTTGTTTTAATGAACTATTGCGTTTGTTTTAATGAACTAGTCTGTTTGTTTTAATAAACTAGTGTGTTTGTTTCAATGAACTAGTGTGTTTGTTTCAATGAACTAGTCTGTTTGTTTTAATAAACTAGTGTGTTTGTTTCAATGAACTAGTGTGTTTGTTTCAATGAACTAGTGTGTTTGTTTTAATGAACTATTGCGTTTGTTTTAATGAACTAGTCTGTTTGTTTTAATGAACTAGTGTGTTTGTTTTAATGAACTAGTGTGTTTGTTTTAATGAACTAGTGTGTTTGTTCTAATGAACTAGCCTGTTTTTTTAAAAGGACTACTGTGTTTGTTTTAATGAACTGGTGTGTCTGGTGTGTTTGTATTAATGACCTAGTGTGTATTCATATTTTTCCAACAGTCAGTTTTATTTTTGGTGGTACTTTCCTAGACCTATGCGTTTTGTTTCATTTACCATCTTAAAGTAGATTATTTTACATTTATGTAATTTTTTATTTTTGCGAGCTCAAATTACGTGTATTTTTTATTTACGAGCATTTTTACCTAAGTTTTGCTAAACGCTTGATAAAAACTCAATTAAAACTTAATATTTATTTACAATTATTTTAATAAATTCGTAAGTTTTTCCTATCCTAAACGATTATTCAAATAGTATAAAAACATATTGAGCAAAGTCAAACTCGTGATTACCCAAGATTCAGCTTTTATTTAGCTTCACTCGATCACAACAAAGAATGGAAAAGAAAGACTTGGTTTGAAGTTGAAAAGTTGCAAAAATAGTCCGTAAAATGTGTGTTACATTGAGAGAAGTGACTTCACGTAAAGCTAAGCCGTTCCGCGTCGGAGACGATTCTATTCCCTGTTCTGATAAATTGAGTCAATCATGAATCCTTATTGCTTGTGTTAACATTCCTTTCGTAAACCTTCTTTCGTTTTTAGAAAACAGCATACCTCAAAGAAACTTGAATATACTAATATTATATAATACATTGATTTTATAAAACATAAGAGCATAGTTTTTGTAACGTTATATTACTGGAATACTGCACGGACAAAATTAAAATTTCTTTTTATATATGTTTTGTATAATGTATGATAACATTATATATAATGTATTTTGTTATTTATACATTTCTACAAACTTTCCTTCATACCAAAAATAAATTTTTCCGAAAAAATGCTTTTGAGTTTCAATTTGTATTATTTGTTCTTAAAAATCTAAAGATTTTTTTAGATTTTTTACATTTAAAGATGTAGTTTTGTACCATTTAAGCCTACACAGAATCTTTCAAAATTATTTGTGGAGATAAATTATTTCTTTGTTAGAATAAATACTGAAGAAGGAGAACCTATGTATTTGTAATGTAATGGTGTAAACGGTCTATGAGGATACAACATGTTTTATAGGACGGCGTTAAGTATTACTAGACCTAGCTCCATTTCTTGCAACATTGAAACTATAGTACGAAAGTTGCTCACATTATTCTAGCATTAGGTTGCTATAAAAACAATAAAGACACGCTGATTTATAGCAGCGTATGACCTTGGCCTAGTCATGCAGTACGCATTCATATTATCCTTTAGTTCAGACAATCGGTATTGCGATATAAGATGTAATTTTATATAATTTTAAAACAGATTTTAATGCTACAATTCATTTAAAGTAGTTTCACTTTTGTTTTTGAATTAAAATATTTAAAGGTGTACCAACATGAAGTAAGGAAATAGTAGAGCCTACTTCATTTATTGACTAGGCTCTGTTTAAACTTTGTTCAAGTATTGGGAAAAAATAAATATTACGTAAATAATAAAGCAAATATGGTCTATATAAAGTTGCCTGACAAGACAACACTTGTTAGTAGAGCAAAATTCACAATCATTTGCAATAAAGTTTTTCTTTTACGCCAATGACACGAGAGACAATGTAAAGGTGCCTCATTGATTTTTGTATTGTTTAAGGTGGGTTATTTGGCGAGAACTAAATATTCACTGCCCAATAATGTCCCAGGTTTGACCCTAGGTGCTAATTTTCAGTCTGATGATATCTGGAGGCTGAAAGAGCACAGATAAACTCTTTGGGAATATCAGGTATCGAACCCATTACATTTAGGTCGGTAGTCGAGTGATCTACCTTAGCAACTACTCAGAATCACGCATTATTTATTTTATATTTATAGTGAGAGACTTATTAAATTTTATAATAATGATACATTTACTACAATGAAACTTAAAGTACTAAAATATTTTAAAGAATTAAATAAGTAGAGAATGTATTTACTATCTATGATCACAGTTGATAATATTATTTCCAGTAAATAAACGCATTGAATATTTTCCAAATCAAATGAAGTTATATTGCTGGTGGTTAGTTATTAGAAAATATTTTACTAAAATAACAGCTACAAAACTTCTAAAAATGGCACTTCCTTACCAATACATCACAAAAGTTATATTGCTGGTGGTTAGTTATTAGAAAATATTTTACTAAAATAACAGCTACAAAACTTCTAAAAATGGCACTTCCTTACCAATACATCACAAAAGTTATATTGCTGGTGGTTAGTTATTAGAAAATATTTTACTAAAATAACAGCTACAAAACTTCTAAAAATGGCACTTCCTTACCAATACATCACAAAAGTTATATTGCTGGTGGTTAGTTATTAGAAAATATTTTACTAAAATAACAGCTACAAAACTTCTAAAAATGGCACTTCCTTACCAATACATCACAAAAGTTATATTGCTGGTGGTTAGTTATTAGAAAATATTTTACTAAAATAACAGCTACAAAACTTCTAAAAATGGCACTTCCTTACCAATACATCACAAAAGTTATATTGCTGGTGGTTAGTTATTAGAAAATATTTTACTAAAATAACAGCTACAAAACTTCTAAAAATGGCACTTCCTTACCAATACATCACAAAAGTTATATTGCTGGTGGTTAGTTATTAGAAAATATTTTACTAAAATAACAGCTACAAAACTTCTAAAAATGGCACTTCCTTACCAATACATCACAAAAGTTATATTGCTGGTGGTTAGTTATTAGAAAATATTTTACTAAAATAACAGCTACAAAACTTCTAAAAATGGCACTTCCTTACCAATACATCACAAAAGTTATATTGCTGGTGGTTAGTTATTAGAAAATATTTTACTAAAATAACAGCTACAAAACTTCTAAAAATGGCACTTCCTTACCAATACATCACAAAAGTTATATTGCTGGTGGTTAGTTATTAGAAAATATTTTACTAAAATAACAGCTACAAAACTTCTAAAAATGGCACTTCCTTACCAATACATCACAAAAGTTATATTGCTGGTGGTTAGTTATTAGAAAATATTTTACTAAAATAACAGCTACAAAACTTCTAAAAATGGCACTTCCTTACCAATACATCACAAAAGTTATATTGCTGGTGGTTAGTTATTAGACAATATTTTACTAAAATAACAGCTACAAAACTTCTAAAAATGGCACTTCCTTACCAATACATCACAAAAGTTATATTGCTGGTGGTTAGTTATTAGACAATATTTTACTAAAATAACAGCTACAAAACTTCTAAAAATGGCACTTCCTTACCAATACATCACAAAAGTTATATTGCTGGTGGTTAGTTATTAGAAAATATTTTACTAAAATAACAGCTACAAAACTTCTAAAAATGGCACTTCCTTACCAATACATCACAAAAGTTATATTGCTGGTGGTTAGTTATTAGACAATATTTTACTAAAATAACAGCTACAAAACTTCTAAAAATGGCACTTCCTTACCAATACATCACAAAAGTTATATTGCTGGTGGTTAGTTATTAGACAATATTTTACTAAAATAACAGCTACAAAACTTCTAAAAATGGCACTTCCTTACCAATACATCACAAAAGTTATATTGCTGGTGGTTAGTTATTAGAAAATATTTTACTAAAATAACAGCTACAAAACTTCTAAAAATGGCACTTCCTTACCAATACATCACAAAAGTTATATTGCTGGTGGTTAGTTATTAGACAATATTTTACTAAAATAACAGCTACAAAACTTCTAAAAATGGCACTTCCTTACCAATACATCACAAAAGTTATATTGCTGGTGGTTAGTTATTAGACAATATTTTACTAAAATAACAGCTACAAAACTTCTAAAAATGGCACTTCCTTACCAATACATCACAAAAGTTATATTGCTGGTGGTTAGTTATTAGAAAATATTTTACTAAAATAACAGCTACAAAACCTCTAAAAATGGCACTTCCTTACCAATACATCACAAAAGTTATATTGCTGGTGGTTAGTTATTAGACAATATTTTACTAAAATAACAGCTACAAAACCTCTAAAAATGGCACTTCCTTACCAATACATCACAAAAGTTATATTGCTGGTGGTTAGTTATTAGACAATATTTTACTAAAATAACAGCTACAAAACCTCTAAAAATGGCACTTCCTTACCAATACATCACAAAAGTTATATTGCTGGTGGTTAGTTATTAGACAATATTTTACTAAAATAACAGCTACAAAACTTCTAAAAATGGCACTTCCTTACCAATACATCACAAAAGTTATATTGCTGGTGGTTAGTTATTAGACAATATTTTACTAAAATAACAGCTACAAAACTTCTAAAAATGGCACTTCCTTACCAATACATCACAAAAGTTATATTGCTGGTGGTTAGTTATTAGACAATATTTTACTAAAATAACAGCTACAAAACCTCTAAAAATGGCACTTCCTTACCAATACATCACAAAAGTTATATTGCTGGTGGTTAGTTATTAGACAATATTTTACTAAAATAACAGCTACAAAACTTCTAAAAATGGCACTTCCTTACCAATACATCACAAAAGTTATATTGCTGGTGGTTAGTTATTAGACAATATTTTACTAAAATAACAGCTACAAAACTTCTAAAAATGGCACTTCCTTACCAATACATCACAAAAGTTATATTGCTGGTGGTTAGTTATTAGACAATATTTTACTAAAATAACAGCTACAAAACTTCTAAAAATGGCACTTCCTTACCAATACATCACAAAAGTTATATTGCTGGTGGTTAGTTATTAGACAATATTTTACTAAAATAACAGCTACAAAACTTCTAAAAATGGCACTTCCTTACCAATACATCACAAAAGTTATATTGCTGGTGGTTAGTTATTAGACAATATTTTACTAAAATAACAGCTACAAAACCTCTAAAAATGGCACTTCCTTACCAATACATCACAAAAGTTATATTGCTGGTGGTTAGTTATTAGACAATATTTTACTAAAATAACAGCTACAAAACTTCTAAAAATGGCACTTCCTTACCAATACATCACAAAAGTTATATTGCTGGTGGTTAGTTATTAGACAATATTTTACTAAAATAACAGCTACAAAACTTCTAAAAATGGCACTTCCTTACCAATACATCACAAAAGTTATATTGCTGGTGGTTAGTTATTAGACAATATTTTACTAAAATAACAGCTACAAAACTTCTAAAAATGGCACTTCCTTACCAATACATCACAAAAGTTATATTGCTGGTGGTTAGTTATTAGACAATATTTTACTAAAATAACAGCTACAAAACCTCTAAAAATGGCACTTCCTTACCAATACATCACAAAAGTTATATTGCTGGTGGTTAGTTATTAGACAATATTTTACTAAAATAACAGCTACAAAACTTCTAAAAATGGCACTTCCTTACCAATACATCACAAAAGTTATATTGCTGGTGGTTAGTTATTAGACAATATTTTACTAAAATAACAGCTACAAAACTTCTAAAAATGGCACTTCCTTACCAATACATCACAAAAGTTATATTGCTGGTGGTTAGTTATTAGAAAATATTTTACTAAAATAACAGCTACAAAACTTCTAAAAATGGCACTTCCTTACCAATACATCACAAAAGTTATATTGCTGGTGGTTAGTTATTAGACAATATTTTACTAAAATAACAGCTACAAAACCTCTAAAAATGGCACTTCCTTACCAATACATCACAAAAGTTATATTGCTGGTGGTTAGTTATTAGACAATATTTTACTAAAATAACAGCTACAAAACTTCTAAAAATGGCACTTCCTTACCAATACATCACAAAAGTTATATTGCTGGTGGTTAGTTATTAGACAATATTTTACTAAAATAACAGCTACAAAACTTCTAAAAATGGCACTTCCTTACCAATACATCACAAAAGTTATATTGCTGGTGGTTAGTTATTAGACAATATTTTACTAAAATAACAGCTACAAAACTTCTAAAAATGGCACTTCCTTACCAATACATCACAAAAGTTATATTGCTGGTGGTTAGTTATTAGACAATATTTTACTAAAATAACAGCTACAAAACCTCTAAAAATGGCACTTCCTTACCAATACATCACAAAAGTTATATTGCTGGTGGTTAGTTATTAGACAATATTTTACTAAAATAACAGCTACAAAACTTCTAAAAATGGCACTTCCTTACCAATACATCACAAAAGTTATATTGCTGGTGGTTAGTTATTAGACAATATTTTACTAAAATAACAGCTACAAAACTTCTAAAAATGGCACTTCCTTACCAATACATCACAAAAGTTATATTGCTGGTGGTTAGTTATTAGACAATATTTTACTAAAATAACAGCTACAAAACCTCTAAAAATGGCACTTCCTTACCAATACATCACAAAAGTTATATTGCTGGTGGTTAGTTATTAGACAATATTTTACTAAAATAACAGCTACAAAACTTCTAAAAATGGCACTTCCTTACCAATACATCACAAAAGTTATATTGCTGGTGGTTAGTTATTAGACAATATTTTACTAAAATAACAGCTACAAAACTTCTAAAAATGGCACTTCCTTACCAATACATCACAAAAGTTATATTGCTGGTGGTTAGTTATTAGAAAATATTTTACTAAAATAACAGCTACAAAACTTCTAAAAATGGCACTTCCTTACCAATACATCACAAAAGTTATATTGCTGGTGGTTAGTTATTAGACAATATTTTACTAAAATAACAGCTACAAAACCTCTAAAAATGGCACTTCCTTACCAATACATCACAAAAGTTATATTGCTGGTGGTTAGTTATTAGACAATATTTTACTAAAATAACAGCTACAAAACTTCTAAAAATGGCACTTCCTTACCAATACATCACAAAAGTTATATTGCTGGTGGTTAGTTATTAGACAATATTTTACTAAAATAACAGCTACAAAACTTCTAAAAATGGCACTTCCTTACCAATACATCACAAAAGTTATATTGCTGGTGGTTAGTTATTAGACAATATTTTACTAAAATAACAGCTACAAAACTTCTAAAAATGGCACTTCCTTACCAATACATCACAAAAGTTATATTGCTGGTGGTTAGTTATTAGACAATATTTTACTAAAATAACAGCTACAAAACCTCTAAAAATGGCACTTCCTTACCAATACATCACAAAAGTTATATTGCTGGTGGTTAGTTATTAGACAATATTTTACTAAAATAACAGCTACAAAACTTCTAAAAATGGCACTTCCTTACCAATACATCACAAAAGTTATATTGCTGGTGGTTAGTTATTAGACAATATTTTACTAAAATAACAGCTACAAAACTTCTAAAAATGGCACTTCCTTACCAATACATCACAAAAGTTATATTGCTGGTGGTTAGTTATTAGACAATATTTTACTAAAATAACAGCTACAAAACTTCTAAAAATGGCACTTCCTTACCAATACATCACAAAAGTTATATTGCTGGTGGTTAGTTATTAGACAATATTTTACTAAAATAACAGCTACAAAACCTCTAAAAATGGCACTTCCTTACCAATACATCACAAAAGTTATATTGCTGGTGGTTAGTTATTAGACAATATTTTACTAAAATAACAGCTACAAAACTTCTAAAAATGGCACTTCCTTACCAATACATCACAAAAGTTATATTGCTGGTGGTTAGTTATTAGACAATATTTTACTAAAATAACAGCTACAAAACTTCTAAAAATGGCACTTCCTTACCAATACATCACAAAAGTTATATTGCTGGTGGTTAGTTATTAGAAAATATTTTACTAAAATAACAGCTACAAAACTTCTAAAAATGGCACTTCCTTACCAATACATCACAAAAGTTATATTGCTGGTGGTTAGTTATTAGACAATATTTTACTAAAATAACAGCTACAAAACCTCTAAAAATGGCACTTCCTTACCAATACATCACAAAAGTTATATTGCTGGTGGTTAGTTATTAGACAATATTTTACTAAAATAACAGCTACAAAACTTCTAAAAATGGCACTTCCTTACCAATACATCACAAAAGTTATATTGCTGGTGGTTAGTTATTAGACAATATTTTACTAAAATAACAGCTACAAAACTTCTAAAAATGGCACTTCCTTACCAATACATCACAAAAGTTATATTGCTGGTGGTTAGTTATTAGAAAATATTTTACTAAAATAACAGCTACAAAACTTCTAAAAATGGCACTTCCTTACCAATACATCACAAAAGTTATATTGCTGGTGGTTAGTTATTAGAAAATATTTTACTAAAATAACAGCTACAAAACTTCTAAAAATGGCACTTCCTTACCAATACATCACAAAAGTTATATTGCTGGTGGTTAGTTATTAGAAAATATTTTACTAAAATAACAGCTACAAAACTTCTAAAAATGGCACTTCCTTACCAATACATCACAAAAGTTATATTGCTGGTGGTTAGTTATTAGAAAATATTTTACTAAAATAACAGCTACAAAACTTCTAAAAATGGCACTTCCTTACCAATACATCACAAAAGTTATATTGCTGGTGGTTAGTTATTAGAAAATATTTTACTAAAATAACAGCTACAAAACTTCTAAAAATGGCACTTCCTTACCAATACATCACAAAAGTTATATTGCTGGTGGTTAGTTATTAGAAAATATTTTACTAAAATAACAGCTACAAAACTTCTAAAAATGGCACTTCCTTACCAATACATCACAAAAGTTATATTGCTGGTGGTTAGTTATTAGAAAATATTTTACTAAAATAACAGCTACAAAACTTCTAAAAATGGCACTTCCTTACCAATACATCACAAAAGTTATATTGCTGGTGGTTAGTTATTAGAAAATATTTTACTAAAATAACAGCTACAAAACTTCTAAAAATGGCACTTCCTTACCAATACATCACAAAAGTTATATTGCTGGTGGTTAGTTATTAGAAAATATTTTACTAAAATAACAGCTACAAAACTTCTAAAAATGGCACTTCCTTACCAATACATCACAAAAGTTATATTGCTGGTGGTTAGTTATTAGAAAATATTTTACTAAAATAACAGCTACAAAACTTCTAAAAATGGCACTTCCTTACCAATACATCACAAAAGTTATATTGCTGGTGGTTAGTTATTAGAAAATATTTTACTAAAATAACAGCTACAAAACTTCTAAAAATGGCACTTCCTTACCAATACATCACAAAAGTTATATTGCTGGTGGTTAGTTATTAGACAATATTTTACTAAAATAACAGCTACAAAACTTCTAAAAATGGCACTTCCTTACCAATACATCACAAAAGTTATATTGCTGGTGGTTAGTTATTAGAAAATATTTTACTAAAATAACAGCTACAAAACTTCTAAAAATGGCACTTCCTTACCAATACATCACAAAAGTTATATTGCTGGTGGTTAGTTATTAGAAAATATTTTACTAAAATAACAGCTACAAAACTTCTAAAAATGGCACTTCCTTACCAATACATCACAAAAGTTATATTGCTGGTGGTTAGTTATTAGAAAATATTTTACTAAAATAACAGCTACAAAACTTCTAAAAATGGCACTTCCTTACCAATACATCACAAAAGTTATATTGCTGGTGGCTAGTTATTAGAAAATATTTTACTAAAATAACAGCTACAAAACTTCTAAAAATGGCACTTCCTTACCAATACATCACAAAAGTTATATTGCTGGTGGTTAGTTATTAGACAATATTTTACTAAAATAACAGCTACAAAACTTCTAAAAATGGCACTTCCTTACCAATACATCACAAAAGTTATATTGCTGGTGGTTAGTTATTAGACAATATTTTACTAAAATAACAGCTACAAAACTTCTAAAAATGGCACTTCCTTACCAATACATCACAAAAGTTATATTGCTGGTGGTTAGTTATTAGACAATATTTTACTAAAATAACAGCTACAAAACTTCTAAAAATGGCACTTCCTTACCAATACATCACAAAAGTTATATTGCTGGTGGTTAGTTATTAGAAAATATTTTACTAAAATAACAGCTACAAAACTTCTAAAAATGGCACTTCCTTACCAATACATCACAAAAGTTATATTGCTGGTGGTTAGTTATTAGAAAATATTTTACTAAAATAACAGCTACAAAACTTCTAAAAATGGCACTTCCTTACCAATACATCACAAAAGTTATATTGCTGGTGGTTAGTTATTAGAAAATATTTTACTAAAATAACAGCTACAAAACTTCTAAAAATGGCACTTCCTCACCAATAAATCACAAAGGTTATATTGTTCATATAAAATGGTAAATACCATTGCTGTTCTTTGTTTCGATAGATCGAGAGAATGCATCATGGGTCACGTGACCATGGATATTGTATTCATTTTTTATTATTTCAAAATATGTGTGAAATTAGCAGGTTTTCACAATAATGTTTTAGTGTAAAATATTAGGTAAAATTAAAAATTCAAATATTCGTTTTCAAATTTAAGATGATCGTTTTCTTGTTTTTAATTGTAAACATTTGACGTATATAGAAGAATCTTTATAAAACTATTTGGTCGGAGCTTCTCGTCAGTTTAACACAGTGATGTGTAGTAGAGCTCCGTACACTGGCAACAGCTAAAGCATCACCTTTGCCAATATATATATAAATTATTCTTCATTTTATACTCGCAACGTTTAAATTCTGTAGAAGTATAACTGTTGGCGGTTTGCTAGTCGAGTATTGCCATTTAATAATTTACCACCGTCAGACCTGTACATACGATTAGCAATTAATGTTGATAGAAATTAATTAATAGCCACAAAATAAATTAAATAATAATTACAGTTGACATTCAACAAGTAACTAGGAAATTCACAGAATACAATAAATATTCAATTCCAGTGTTAGTTATTTACATGAGCAAAATAAAATACATTTAATACAAATAAATAATGCGAAATAATTATTGTAATATTACTATCCAAAAAAAACTTAGCCTTTTAATTTAAAAGCTTAATTATAAATCGTATAATTCAATTAGTATAATCAACATAATTAAAATTGCACCAGCAATACACAGAACAATGTAAAGTTATAATACAGCCATATATGGCAAGATATTTAAAGACACAATGTTTATATATATATTAATATTATTATATTGTTCAATGGAATCAAACACGTTTAATAATTAATAAATGACATTGCTTGATTTGCCAACAAGTCGTTTTATTTCTACAAAATATAAATTATTTAAACATTTTTAATTAAGCAACATTGATCTCGTATTATGGATCAGTGTTGTATCTGTTGACGTTATATGTAACTTTTGAAAATACAAATTTGTTAAATTAATGATAATCTTCGTGTAAATAATTTTGTAAATAGTTGTATTTAAGAAATATTTGTGTCAGTCAGAGATGGAGGAGGTGTGTTGGCCCCTGAGGTTATGCAGCGTCTGTAACCGACATTGGCTGCGGGTAGGAATATGGGAACAGGTAGAGGCAGGACAGGACGTTTTTGGGTGGGACGGTAATGAGGATTCTATTCTGGGGGACTGCGTTTATTTCAACATTTGAACTGGTTGACTGACTATCTTTTTTTTTTAATTGTTTTTATTTGGGTAACATTTTTTGTTTTTGTGTGTATCGATTCATGTATGTAGTAAGGGTGTTTATGGGACATAACATAGTGTAATAAAACCTAGAGCTAGAATGGAATACCAAAGTTGTGATGTATGACCTTAAACTACCTTAACTCAACCAGCATTTTACATGACTACACTTAACAGATACATGGTGAGATTAATAGGGATAAGCAAGCTGGAGTTAAACACTACTTACAATATAAGCATATTAAGACTTAACTTAAAACTAATAGCCTATTTTAGGAGACGAGAGGTAGACCTCTGGGAGAGGAAGTGCAAGTTGCAGAGATGTTATGGATCGAGAAGGACTTTGGGACGAGGACGGAAAATAGGAGGGAGTCCAACTGAGTTTGCCAGATCCCGAATGTGTGTCGGCACTACCTAAGAGCTTCATTGAGAGGGATCTGACAAAAACAGCAAGCGATGGGGAGCGAAGGGAGTCTCGGATGTTGACATTTGACAGAAACCAAGGAGTTGAAGAGAAGTCTGAGTGAAGAGGATTGGAAGGACTCGAGATTTCCGAGTCGTGTTGGAGCAAAGAGGCCACCAGAGAGGAGAGGACGGGAAGAAGGAGAATTTGGTACATGTGGTGTTTGATTGTGAGAGGGATGGTACTTCTGTGGCAGAGGAGAGGGTAGAGCTTAGCACGGATAGCTCTACCCTTGGTAAGAGCTGAAGAAGCTTGAGAGGAAAAGGGCAGGCTCTTATTTAGGATGACACAAAGGTATTTAACAGAAGACCTCAAGGCTATGGGTCTCCCGTCAAGAAAGATGGCTCCGGTTTGCGGTCGTAGCTTCCTGGTGAAGCAGATGGCTTCTGATTTTTCAGTATTGACTTCTGTTCTCCACTTCCGGAGCCACATTGACAGAGAGTCCAGTCGCGTCTCGATGGTGTTTGTGTGCTCCAGGAGCTTGACATGAACATGGCGTCATCCGCATAGAAGGTTAAGGAGACGTTTGGAAGGAGGGGAATATCGTTGGTGTAGAGGAGATAGAGGAGCGGACCTAGGATGGAACCCTTCGGAACACCTGCAGAGATTGGACGTAAGGTGGAGAGGCAATTTCCGACAGACACGGTGAAGTTTCTGTCATCCAGGTAGGAGTGGAGAGAGAAAACGGTGTGTTTAGGTATTGGACTGGTGACCAATTTGTAGAGGAGATAAAAATTTACTTTATAAACTCAAAAATATATATTATTAAATTTCGTGGTATTATGAGATTATATTTAAATATAAACATCAGTTCACAGTATGCGTCGGTTTCTGGATAAGAGATGTTGTATTAGGTAAAATATTTCCTTGAGTGTAAAGTCAAGACGTGAACTTGAGAGTGCAAAATAAGAGTTTAGCCGGGATTTACTCTGCATTATCCCTCCGTGCCAGGGGTTGAATGATGTAGGCGTACACTCTAAAGGTATCGGAAATTTTATCCCTTAAATGTAGCCATATTGGAAGCGTTTATTTTTATAAGTGTATAAGGGACTTGGAAGATTTCTATTCAAGTACTTCTTTATAGTTAAAAAAAACACAACTAAATTATGTGAATTATTATATGAAAATGTAATATTTTAAAGTATATAAACAAAGTTTATAAGAACTATCTATTTTCTGAGGTATTTTTGAAAAACACAAAATTAAGTTTTTTAAACCTAACTTGTAAATAGGATGAAATAGAATTTAAAATTTTATTGTCAGTGTTACTTCGTGCGGTAAATAAAAAAAGAGGTATACATTAGTTCAGCCCACAAATACTTTAACGAATGGTTCATGGAATAAAGTAACAGGCCTACACTAATTAGGCAATGAACATCTGAACAGTGTTTTCTGAAAACGTTTAAATCTCCACTTCTGCACAGAATTATTACTCCACCTTTTATTAGATACTACATAAGTTACTTTAACGAATGGTTCATGGAATAAAGTAACAGGCCTACACTAATTAGGCAATGAACATCTGAACAGTGTTTTCTGAAAACGTTTAAATCTCCACTTCTGCACAGAATTATTACTCCACCTTTTATTAGATACTACATAAGTTACTTTAACGAATGGTTCATGGAATAAAGTAACAGGCCTACACTAATTAGGCAATGAACATCTGAACAGTGTTTTCTGAAAACGTTTAAATCTCCACTTCTGCACAGAATTATTACTCTACCTTTTATTAGATACTACATAAGTTACTTTAACGAATGGTTAATGGAATAAAGTAACAGGCCTACACTAATTAGGCAATGAACATCTGAACAGTGTTTTCTGAAAACGTTTAAATCTCCACTTCTGCACAGAATTATTACTCCACCTTTTATTAGATACTACATAAGTTACTTTAACGAATGGTTCATGGAATAAAGTAACAGGCCTACACTAATTAGGCAATGAACATCTGAACAGTGTTTTCTGAAAACGTTTAAATCTCCACTTCTGCACAGAATTATTACTCCACCTTTTATTAGATACTACATAAGTTACTTTAACGAATGGTTCATGGAATAAAGTAACAGGCCTACACTAATTAGGCAATGAACATCTGAACAGTGTTTTCTGAAAACGTTTAAATCTCCACTTCTGCACAGAATTATTACTCTACCTTTTATTAGATACTACATAAGTTACTTTAACGAATGGTTCATGGAATAAAGTAACAGGCCTACACTAATTAGGCAATGAACATCTGAGCAGTGTTTTCTGAAAACGTTTAAATCTCCACTTCTGCACAGAATTATTACTCTACCTTTTATTAGATACTACATAAGTTACTTTAACGAATGGTTCATGGAATAAAGTAACAGGCCTACACTAATTAGGCAATGAACATCTAAACAGTGTTTTCTGAAAACGTTTAAATCTCCACTTCTGCACAGAATTATTACTCCACCTTTTATTAGATACTACATAAGTTACTTTAACGAATGGTTCATGGAATAAAGTAACAGGCCTACACTAATTAGGCAATGAACATCTGAACAGTGTTTTCTGAAAACGTTTAAATCTCCACTTCTGCACAGAATTATTACTCTACCTTTTATTAGATACTACATAAGTTACTTTAACGAATGGTTCATGGAATAAAGTAACAGGCCTACACTAATTAGGCAATGAACATCTGAACAGTGTTTTCTGAAAACGTTTAAATCTCCACTTCTGCACAGAATTATTACTCTACCTTTTATTAGATACTACATAAGTTACTTTAACGAATGGTTCATGGAATAAAGTAACAGGCCTACACTAATTAGGCAATGAACATCTGAACAGTGTTTTCTGAAAACGTTTAAATCTCCACTTCTGCACAGAATTATTACTCTACCTTTTATTAGATACTACATAAGTTACTTTAACGAATGGTTCATGGAATAAAGTAACAGGCCTACACTAATTAGGCAATGAACATCTGAACAGTGTTTTCTGAAAACGTTTAAATCTCCACTTCTGCACAGAATTATTACTCTACCTTTTATTAGATACTACATAAGTTACTTTAACGAATGATTCATGGAATAAAGTAACAGGCCTACACTAATTAGGCAATGAACATCTGAACAGTGTTTTCTGAAAACGTTTAAATCTCCACTTCTGCACAGAATTATTACTCTACCTTTTATTAGATACTACATAAGTTACTTTAACGAATGGTTCATGGAATAAAGTAACAGGCCTACACTAATTAGGCAATGAACATCTGAACAGTGTTTTCTGAAAACGTTTAAATCTCCACTTCTGCACAGAATTATTACTCTACCTTTTATTAGATACTACATAAGTTACTTTAACGAATGGTTCATGGAATAAAGTAACAGGCCTACACTAATTAGGCAATGAACATCTGAACAGTGTTTTCTGAAAACGTTTAAATCTCCACTTCTGCACAGAATTATTACTCTACCTTTTATTAGATACTACATAAGTTACTTTAACGAATGGTTCATGGAATAAAGTAACAGGCCTACACTAATTAGGCAATGAACATCTGAACAGTGTTTTCTGAAAACGTTTAAATCTCCACTTCTGCACAGAATTATTACTCTACCTTTTATTAGATACTACATAAGTTACTTTAACGAATGGTTCATGGAATAAAGTAACAGGCTTACACTAATTAAGCAAACGTAAATTAAGCTAATGACCAAAATGAATTTTCTTTCGATTGTTTTAGGCTTCAAGCAACATTTCAGCAAGATATATGTGTACTTGATATAGCCTACTAGCTCACCTGGCGAGCCTTTTAAGGTCCTTTTGGGGTAGTTGAATTCTTTGAGAGACACTTATGACTTGAAGACTACAATTGCATACCCAGTGAATTTATTTTATCTTAAATGAAAAGCAAAGCAAATTGAAAAATATAAATTGTTTATTTTACTCGGACATTCGGATTTATTATTATTTAGTTTGTGTATTTTACTGGATTTATCTTCTTATGTTTTATCTGACCTGAAATTACAGTTAACTTCTCTATCTGGTTTCAGATTAATAGTGTGCAGAATATGTCTCCTTATTAAGTCTACATTATTATTATTTACACACATATGCACATATATATATATATATATATATATATATATATATATACACTATTCTTTCCTGATAATAACAAAAGCTGAAAGTTCTAACATTAAACTAATTTCAATTATTATATTTAATTTTGCACATAATCTTGTTTATCCAAGTTAAATTTCACATATCTCAGAGTGTTGTTAATATTTAAACATCTTAAGGTTAGTCTATCTAGTTAAAAGAGGCTAGATATGGCTTGCATTTTAATACAAACTTCTTTTAATTCATTATCATATTCTTATTAACATTTACCCATTTTTAGGTTACCCTAGTTAGTTATACTAGGCTATGCATTTAACACAAACCTCATTTAATTTCACTCATTTTAATAATTACCTGCTGTGTTACTAAAGGATTTATATTATCCAATCAAGAATAAAGCCATCTGATCTTTCATGTAATCTTAAAACGTTGCTTCCCATTTCAGACAAACGGTTGAATGAGAAATAATTTAGAATATTTATAAGTTAATTTAGGTAACCTAAGAGGTTTATCTCCCTCAGGTTATTCAATTTTTCTTTAATTTTGACTTGAAATTAATATATTTTAAAATAAAGATTCAATAAAAAGAAAAATAGATTGTTTATATAACCTTGTACTGCAAAAAAGTGAAGTATCTTCCACAACCGCTTGATTCTTGGGCATTGTCCATTTCTTTCTTGAAATCCCTATGTCTTCTCACTGCATGTTGTCTATGAAAATATCTAAGTCCGGCGTTTAGACATTTTCTTGGTGAAGATGTTATTCGGATATTTGGGCCTTTGCCCAAATATCTTTACATTCCCGTGTCACATCGAAGCACTGTTTACTATTGTATTACAACATTTTTGCTCTTTAACGTCGCCTGATGGTAAAACACGACTGCCCGTTATGGCTATCGAGACGCTTCTATTCCGCGTTACCTCGACAAGGCACGCTTTCTTGTTCAAAACTCTGTACGTCATACACTCCCATCTTGGATTTACTACCAATGGGAACATCGTTGTCATAGTAACCATCCTGTTTATTTATAATCTTCAAACTATTCTACTTGTATCTTCTTGATTTTTATGAAAGTCGTTTCTTTAATGCAATGTCTAAATTTAATTTTGTAACTTTTGTTTTAATAATTTACTTGTCTATATTTATTCCAATTTATTTAATTTACTATTCTCGTTCACATATACTATTACGACGGCAGCGCTTTTTACTCAGTGTGGCAAGATCTTATAAACAATCTCCTTCCGCGTTTTCTAACCAAGTCAAATATAATTTCATTCTAGGCTATACAATTTGAGGTTATGATTAATTTTAGTACATTTTATTAATTACAATATTCCCTAGCTAGGCCTAAGTTACTCTCCTCACATTTCGTGTTCTTATATTAACTATTACGTAAGATATTTGGTTAAATTTATGTAATATTATGCTTTTGGCTTGTTTCTCTAAACTAAACAATTACCGTCCTATTTTCGCCAGTCATTTAGGCTAGCCACTTTTAGATTATAGTTTTGTTTAATATATCTTACTTATCAAAATTTGTTTTTTTTATGTCTAAATTACTCTGTCTACTCTTTCTGAGTAAAAATACATACTAGTTATTGAGTTTAAAATTAGTAGCTCCTATATCTGAAGAAATAAGAATTTTCGATACTCTAAGCGTCTCAGTACAATCTGTTATTCAAACCGTGTCACCTGGGAGAAATATTATCTTAAAAGTAGGAAATACGTAAAAGGGATGTACTTCACACAAGAAATTCAATGAAGAGAAATTAGAGGCTTGGTTTAATTAAAAGTAATTTCAAAGCAAATTAAAACTGACAAAGTTATAAACTGCAAACAAATTTAAAACTACAAAGTGGATAGGAACAAGTGTTAGAGATGATTACTAGAAAATATTTTACATTCTAGTGTTAATATCTCTTCACTCCATCTCCTGACATCATCAAGTTTTGTTAAACAAACCAAACCACGTTAATTACATATGTAAATTACAAAAAGATAAAACTTGTAACTTAAACAGGTACACTTTTTAATTAAAAATTTCTATAGGAGAAATAAATGGTAAAGTGCAGTGTAGTGGAAAAGGCATCATGTTGTCATGGGCGACGGAATAAGCACAGACTAATGCGATGGAAAGCATTTTAAACTTTGTCTGTTAAAAAGTATTCATGTTTCCATTAGGTATCACACTGATCTTCTAAAGTTGAAATGTCAAAGTTCATATATATTAAAAAATTTTATACTTCTGGGTACCCTCTGTCAGAACATACACACTACTTTCTACACTCAGTTATCTACTCACAAGGCTCTACACACTACATCCAACACACTACGTCCTACACACTACGTCCTACAATACATTCTTCACACTTAGTATCTACTTTCCTACACACTACTTCTTACACACTACATCCTACACACGGCTATATACTCACTAGGTCCTGCACACTACCTACTTCCTACATACTACTGCCTAATCACTACTTACTACCTACGCACTACTATCTACTCACTAGGTCCTACACACTACTTCCTATACTACATCCTTCGATCTACTTCCTACACAATACTATCTACTCACTAGGTCCTACACACCACATCCTAAACACGACTAACTATACTACATCCTACACACTACTATCTACTCACTAGGTCCTACATTACTTCCTACAAATTACTATCTACTCACTAGGTCCTACACACCACATCCTAAACACGACTAACTACACTACATCCTACACACTACTATCTACTCACTAGGTCCTACACTACTTCCTACACAATACTATCTACTCACTAGGTCCTACACACCACATCCTAAACACGACTAACTACACTACATCCTACACACTACTATCTACTCACTAGGTCCTACACTACTTCCTACACATTACTATCTACTCACTAGGTCCTACACTACTTCCTACACAATACTATCTACTCACTAGGTCCTACACACCACATCCTAAACACGACTAACTACACTACATCCTACACACTAATATCTACTCACTAGGTCCTACACTACTTCCTACACATTACTATCTACTCACTAGGTCCTACACACTACTTCCTACACATTACTATCTACTCACTAGGTCCTACACACCACATCCTAAACACGACTAACTACACTACATCCTACACACTACTATCTACTCACTAGGTCCTACACTACTTCCTACACACTACTATCTACTCACTAGGTCCGACACTACTTCCTACACATTACTATCTACTCACTAGGTCCTACACACTACTTCCTACACATTACTATCTACTCACTAGGTCCTACACACTACTTCCTACACATTACTATCTACTCACTAGGTCCTACACTACTTCCTACACACTACTATCTACTCACTAGGTCCTACACACCACATCCTAAACACGACTAACTACACTACATCCTACACACTACTATCTACTCATTAGGTCCTACACTACTTCCTACACATTACTATCTACTCACTAGGTCCTACACTACTTCCTACACAATACTATCTACTCACTAGGTCCTACACACCACATCCTAAACACGACTAACTACACTACATCCTACACACTACTATCTACTCACTAGGTCCTACACTACTTCCTACACAATACTATCTACTCACTAGGTCCTACACACCACATCCTAAACACGATTAACTACACTACATCCTACACACTACTATCTACTCACTAGGTCCTACACTACTTCCTACACAATACTATCTACTCACTAGGTCCTACACACCACATCCTAAACACGACTAACTACACTATATCCTACACACTACTATCTACTCACTAGGTCCTACACTACTTCCTACACACTACTATCTACTCACTAGGTCCTACACTACTTCCTACACAATACTATCTACTCACTAGGTCCTACACTACTTCCTACACATTACTATCTACTCACTAGGTCCTACACTACTTCCTACACACTACTATCTACTCACTAGGTCCTACACTACTTCCTACACAATACTATCTACTCACTAGGTCCTACACACCACATCCTTCACACGACTAACTACACTACATCATACACACTACTATCTACTCACTAGGTCCTACACTACTTCCTACACAATACTATCTACTCACTAGGTCCTACACACCACATCCTAAACACGACTAACTACACTACATCCTACACACTACAATCTACTCACTAGGTTCTACACACTACTTCCTACACATTACTATCACCTCACTAGGTTCTACACACTACGTCCTACACTACATCCTTTCGCAATACTTCCTACACATTCCTATCTACTCACTAGGTCCTACACACCACATCCTTCACACGACTAACTACACTACATCCTACACACTACTATCTACTCACTAGGTCCTAAACACTACATCCTACATACTACTATCTACTCACTAGGTCCTACACACTACTTCCTACACATTACTATCACCTCACTAGGTTCTACACACTACATCCTACACACTACGTCCTACACTACATCCTTTCGCAATACTTCCTACACATTACTATCTACTCACTAGGTCCTACACACCACATACTTCACACGACTAACTACAATACATCCTACACACTACTATCTACTCACTAGGTCTCACACACTACTTCCTACACATTACTATCTACTCACTAGGTCCTAAACACTACTTCCTACACATTACTATCTACTCACTAGGTCCTACACACTACTTCCTACACATTACTATCTACTCACTAGGTCCTACACACTACTTCCTACACATTACTATCTACTCACTAGGTCCTACACACTACTTCCTACACATTACTATCTACTCACTAGGTCCTACACACTACTTCCTACACATTACTATCTACTCACTAGGTCCTACACACTACTTCCTACACATTACTATCTACTCACTAGGTCCTACACACTACTTCCTACACACTACTATCTACTCACTAGGTCTCACACACTACTTCCTACACATTACTATCTACTCACTAGGTCCTACACACTACTTCCTACACATTACTATCTACTCACTAGGTCCTACACACTACTTCCTACACATTACTATCTACTCACTAGGTCCTACACACTTCTTCCTACACATTACTATCTACTCACTAGGTCCTACACACCACATCCTAAACACGACTAACTACACTACATCCTACACACTACTATCTACTCATTAGGTCCTACACTACTTCCTACACATTACTATCTACTCACTAGGTCCTACACTACTTCCTACACAATACTATCTACTCACTAGGTCCTACACACCACATCCTAAACACGACTAACTACACTACATCCTACACACTACTATCTACTCACTAGGTCCTACACTACTTCCTACACAATACTATCTACTCACTAGGTCCTACACACCACATCCTAAACACGATTAACTACACTACATCCTACACACTACTATCTACTCACTAGGTCCTACACTACTTCCTACACAATACTATCTACTCACTAGGTCCTACACACCACATCCTAAACACGACTAACTACACTACATCCTACACACTACTATCTACTCACTAGGTCCTACACTACTTCCTACACACTACTATCTACTCACTAGGTCCTACACTACTTCCTACACAATACTATCTACTCACTAGGCCTACACTACTTCCTACACATTACTATCTACTCACTAGGTCCTACACTACTTCCTACACACTACTATCTACTCACTAGGTCCTACACTACTTCCTACACAATACTATCTACTCACTAGGTCCTACACACCACATCCTTCACACGACTAACTACACTACATCCTACACACTACTATCTACTCACTAGGTCCTACACTACTTCCTACACAATACTATCTACTCACTAGGTCCTACACACCACATCCTAAACACGACTAACTACACTACATCCTACACACTACAATCTACTCACTAGGTTCTACACACTACTTCCTACACATTACTATCACCTCACTAGGTTCTACACACTACGTCCTACACTACATCCTTTCGCAATACTTCCTACACATTCCTATCTACTCACTAGGTCCTACACACCACATCCTTCACACGACTAACTACACTACATCCTACACACTACTATCTACTCACTAGGTCCTAAACACTACATCCTACATACTACTATCTACTCACTAGGTCCTACACACTACTTCCTACACATTACTATCACCTCACTAGGTTCTACACACTACATCCTACACACTACGTCCTACACTACATCCTTTCGCAATACTTCCTACACATTACTATCTACTCACTAGGTCCTACACACCACATACTTCACACGACTAACTACAATACATCCTACACACTACTATCTACTCACTAGGTCTCACACACTACTTCCTACACATTACTATCTACTCACTAGGTCCTAAACACTACTTCCTACACATTACTATCTACTCACTAGGTCCTACACACTACTTCCTACACATTACTATCTACTCACTAGGTCCTACACACTACTTCCTACACATTACTATCTACTCACTAGGTCCTACACACTACTTCCTACACATTACTATCTACTCACTAGGTCCTACACACTACTTCCTACACATTACTATCTACTCACTAGTTCCTACACACTACTTCCTACACATTACTATCTACTCACTAGGTCCTACACACTACTTCCTACACACTACTATCTACTCACTAGGTCCTACACACTTCTTCCTACACATTACTATCTACTCACTAGGTCCTACACACCACATCCTTCACACGACTAACTACACTACATCCTACACACTACTATCTACTCACTAGGTCCTAAACACTACATCCTACATACTACTATCTACTCACTAGGTCCTACACACTACTTCCTACACATTACTATCACCTCACTAGGTTCTACACACTACATCCTACACACTACGTCCTACACTACATCCTTTCGCAATACTTCCTACACATTACTATCTACTCACTAGGTCCTACACACCACATACTTCACACGACTAACTACAATACATCCTACACACTACTATCTACTCACTAGGTCTCACACACTACTTCCTACACATTACTATCTACTCACTAGGTCCTAAACACTACTTCCTACACATTACTATCTACTCACTAGGTCCTACACACTACTTCCTACACATTACTATCTACTCACTAGGTCCTACACACTACTTCCTACACATTACTATCTACTCACTAGGTCCTACACACTACTTCCTACACATTACTATCTACTCACTAGGTCCTACACACTACTTCCTACACATTACTATCTACTCACTAGGTCCTACACACTTCTTCCTACACATTACTATCTACTCACTAGGTCCTACACACTAATAACTACGCACTGCATGCTACAAACTATGTCCTACACACTACTAATTAGTCTGTATTTCCTACACACTACTAATTACACTACATGCTAAATACTACAACCTACACACTAATAACTACACACTACAGGCTACATACAACGGAACACACACTAATAACTACACACTACATGCTAAGCACTACGACACACACTAATAACTACACACTACATGCTACGCACTAAGTCCTACACACAACATGTTACGCACTACGTCCTACACATTAATAACTACACACTACATGCTACATAATACATCCTACACACTAATAACTACACACTACATGCTAAGCACTACGACACACACTAATAACTACACACTACATGCTACGCACTACGATCTACACACTAATAACTACACACTACATGCTACACACTACATCCTACACACTAATAACTACACACTACATGCTAAGCACTACGACACACACTAATAACTACACACTGCATGATATACATTATGTCCTACACACTACTAATTATGCACTATTTCCTACATACTACTAAAAGGACAACATGCCATTTAGTACGTCCTACATACTAATAACTACACAATACATACTACACTATGGGCTACACACTAATAACTACACACTGCTTGCTACACACTATGGGCTACACACTAATAACTACACACTACATGCTACACTATAGGCTACACACTAATAACTACACACTGCATGCTACAAACTATGGGCTACACACTAATAACTACACACTGCATGCTACACACTATGGGCTACACACTAATAACTACACACTACATGCTACACACTACGTTCTACACACTAATAACTACACAATACATACTACACTATGGGCTACACACTGCATGCTACACACTATGGTCTACACGCAAATAACTACACACTACATTCCACAAACTACATAATATACACTTATAACTACACACAACCTACACACTAATAATACACACTACTTGCTACACACTAACAACTATACACTACATCCTACACAACACACTAATAACTACACACTACTAGCTACACATTACGTCCTACACACTAATAACTACACACTACATACTACACTATGGACTACGCACTAATAACTACTCACTGCATGCTACACAATATGTCCTACACACTAATAACTAAACACTACATGCTACACACTACGACCTACACACTACATGCTGTACACTACGACCTACACACTAATAACAAACACACCACATGCTACACACTACGACCTACACACTGCATGCTACACACTACGACCTACACACTACATGCTGTACACTACGACCTACACACTAATAACAAACACACCACATGCTACACACTACGACCTACACACTACATGCTGTACACTACGACCTACACACTAATAACAAACACACCACATGCTACACACTACGACCTACACACTACATGCTGTACACTACGACCTACGCACTAATAACAAACACACCACATGCTACACACTACGACCTACACACTACATGCTACACACTACGACCTACACACTACATGCTGTACACTACGACCTACACACTAATAACAAACACACCACATGCTACACACTACGACCTACACACTACATGCTGTACACTACGACCTACACACTAATAACAAACACACCACATGCTACACACTACGACCTACACACTACATGCTGTACACTACGACCTACACCCTAATAACAAACACACCACATGCTACACACTACGACCTACACACTACATGCTGTACACTACGACCTACACACTAATAACAAACACACCACATGCTACACACTACGACCTACACACTACATGCTGTACACTACGAACTACACACTAATAACAAACACACCACATGCTACACACTACGACCTACACACCACATGCTGTACACTACGACCTACACACTACATGCTGTACACTACGACCTACACACTACATGCTGTACACTACGACCTACACACTAATAACAAACACACCACATGCTACACACTACGACCTACACACTACATGCTGTACACTACGACCTACACACTAATAACAAACACACCACATGCTACACACTACGTTCTTTAAACTAATACCTACACACTACTTGCTACACACTACGACCTACACACTAATAACTACACACTACATGCTACACACTACTTTCTTTAAACTAATAACTAGACACTACATGCTACACACTACGACCTACACACTAATAACGAACACACCACATGCTACACACTACGTTCTTTAAACTAATAACTAAACACTACATGCTACACACTACGTTCTTTAAACTAATAACTAAACACTACATGCTACACACTACGACCTACACACTAATAACAAACACACCACATGCTACACACTACGTTCTTTAAACTAATAACTAAACACTACATGCTACACACTACGACCTACACACTAATAACAAACACACCACATGCTACACACTACGTTCTTTAAACTAATAACTAAACACTACATGCTACACACTACGACCTACACACTAATAACAAACACACCACATGCTACACACTACGTTCTTTAAACTAATAACTAAATACTACATGCTACACACTACGACCTACACACTAATAACGAACACACCACATGCTACACACTACGTTCTTTAAACTAATAACTAAACACTACATGCTACACACTACGACCTACACACTAATAACAAACACACCACATGCTACACACTACGTTCTTTAAACTAATAACTAAACACTACATGCTACACACTACGACCTACACACTAATAACAAACACACCACATGCTACACACTACGTTCTTTAAACTAATAACTAAACACTACATGCTACACACTACGACCTACACACTAATAACAAACACACCACATGCTACACACTACGTTCTTTAAACTAATAATTAAACACTACATGCTACACACTACGACCTACACACTAATAACAAACACACCACATGCTACACACTACGTTCTTTAAACTAATAACTAAACACTACATGCTACACACTACGACCTACACACTAATAACAAACACACCACATGCTAAACACTACGTTCTTTAAACTAATAACTAAACACTACATGCTACACACTACGTTCTTTAAACTAATAACTAAACACTACATGCTACACACTACGTTCTTTAAACTAATAACTAAACACTACATGCTACACACTACGACCTACACACTAATAACAAACACACCACATGCTACACACTACGTTCTTTAAACTAATAACTAAACACTACATGCTACACACTACGTTCTTTAAACTAATAACTAAACACTACATGCTACACACTACGACCTACACACTAATAACAAACACACCACATGCTACACACTACGTTCTTTAAACTAATAACTAAACACTACATGCTACACACTACGTTCTTTAAACTAATAACTAAACACTACATGCTACACACTACGACCTACACACTACATGCTGTACACTACGACCTACACACTAATAACAAACACACCACATGCTACACACTACGTTCTTTAAACTAATAACTAAACACTACATGCTACACACTACGACCTACACACTACATGCTGTACACTATCACCTACACACTAATAACAAACACACCACATGCTACACACTACGTTCTTTAAACTAATAACTAAACACTACATGCTACACACTACGACCTACACACTAATAACAAACACACCACATGCTACACACTACGTTCTTTAAACTAATACCTACACACTACGACCTACACACTAATAACTACACACTACATGCTACACACTACGACCTAGACACTTTTAACTACACACTACATGCTACACACTACGTTCTTTAAACTAATACCTACACACTACTTGCTACACCCTACGACCTACACACTAATAACTACACACTACATGCTACACACTACGTTCTTTAAACTAATAACTAAACACTACATGCTACACACTACGTTCTTTAAACTAATAACTAAACACTACATGCTACACACTACGACCTACACACTACATGCTGTACACTACGACCTACACACTAATAACAAACACACCACATGCTACACACTACGTTCTTTAAACTAATAACTAAACACTACATGCTACACACTACGACCTACACACTACATGCTGTACACTACGACCTACACACTAATAACAAACACACCACATGCTACACACTACGTTCTTTAAACCTATAACTAAACACTACATGCTACACACTACGACCTACACACTAATAACAAACACACCACATGCTACACACTACGTTCTTTAAACTAATACCTACACACTACTTGCTACACACTACGACCTACACACTAATAACTACACACTACATGCTACACACTACGACCTAGACACTATTAACTACACACCACATGCTACACACTACGTTCTTTAAACTAATACCTACACACTACTTGCTACACACTACGACCTACACACTAATAACTACACACTACATGCTACACACTACGTTCTTTAAACTAATAACTAAACACTACATGCTACACACTACATGCTGTACACTACGACCTACACACTAATAACAAACACACCACATGCTACACACTATGACCTACACACTACATGCTGTACACTACGACCTACACACTAATAACAAACACACCACATGCTACACACTACGTTCTTTAAACTAATAACTAAGCACTACATGCTACACACTACATGCTGTACACTACGACCTACACACTAAAAACAAACACACCAGATGCTACACACTACGTTCTTTAAACTAATAACTAAACACTACATGCTACACACTACATGCTGTACACTACGACCTACACACTAATAACAAACACACCACATGCTACACACTACGTTCTTTAAACTAATAACTAAACACTACATGCTACACACTACGACCTACACACTAATAACAAACACACCACATGCTACACACTACGTTCTTTAAACTAATACCTACACACTACATGCTACACACTACGACCTAGACACTATTAACTACACACCACATGCTACACACTACGTTCTTTAAACTAATAACTAAACACTACATGCTACACACTACGACCGACACACTACATGCTGTACACTACGACCTACACACTAATAACAAACACACCACATGCTACACACTACGTTCTTTAAACTAATAACTAAACACTACATGCTACACACTACATGCTGTACACTACGACCTACGCACTAATAACAAACACACCACATGCTACACACTACGTTCTTTAAACTAATAACTAAACACTACATGCTACACACTACGACCTACACACTAATAACAAACACACCACATGCTACACACTACGTTCTTTAAACTAATACCTACACACTACTTGCTACACACTACGACCTACACACTAATAACTACACACTACATGCTACACACTACGACCTAGACACTATTAACTACACACTACATGCTACACACTACGTTCTTTAAACTAATACCTACACACTACGACCTACACACTAATAACTACACACTACATGCTACACACTACGACCTATCACTATTAACTACACACTACATGCTACACACTACGTTCTTTAAACTAATACCTACACACTACTTGCTACACACTACGACCTACAGACTAATAACAAACACACCACATGCTACACACTACGACCTACACACTACATGCTGTACACTACGACCTACACACTAATAACAAACACACCACATGCTACACACTACGACCTACACACTACATGCTGTACACTACGACCTACACACTAATAACAAACACACCACATGCTACACACTACGGCCTACACACTACATGCTACACACTACGACCTACACACTACATGCTGTACACTACGACCTACACACTAATAACAAACACGCCACATGCTACACACTACGACCTACACACTACATGCTGTACACTACGACCTACACACTAATAACAAACACACCACATGCTACACACTACGACCTACACACTACATGCTGTACACTACGACCTACACACTAATAACAAACACACCACATGCTACACACTACGACCTACACACTACATGCTGTACACTACGACCTACACACTAATAACAAACACACCACATGCTACACACTACGACCTACACACTACATGCTGTACACTACGACCTACACACTAATAACAAACACACCACATGCTACACACTACGACCTACACATCACATGCTGTACACTACGACCTACACACTACATGCTGTACACTACGACCTACACACTACATGCTGTACACTACGACCTACACACTAATAACAAATACACCACATGCTACACACTACGTTCTTTAAACTAATACCTACACATTACTTGCTACACACTACGACCTACACACTAATAACTACACACTACATGCTACACACTACGTTCTTTAAACTAATAACAACCACACCACATGCTACACACCCTGACCTACACACTACATGCTGTACACTACGACCTACACACTAATAACTACACACTACATGCTACACACTACGACCTAAACACTACATGCTGTACACTACGACCTACACACTAATAACAAACACACCACATGCTACACACTACGACCTACACACCACATGCTGTACACTACGACCTACACACCACATGCTACACACTACGACCTACACACTACATGCTGTACACTACGACCTACACACTAATAACAAACACACCACATGCTACACACTACGACCTACACACCACATGCTGTACACTACGACCTACACACTACATGCTGTACACTATGACCTACACACTACATGCTGTACACTACGACCTACACACTAATAACAAACACACCACATGCTACACACTACGTTCTTTAAACTAATACCTACACACTACTTGCTACACACTACGACCTACACACTAATAACTACACACTACATGCTACACACTACGTTCTTTAAACTAATAACAAACACACCACATGCTACACACTACGACCTACACACTAATAACTACACACTACATGCTACACACTACGACCTAGACACTATTAACTACACACTACATGCTACACACTACGTTCTTTAAACTAATACCTACACACTACTTGCTACACACTACGACCTACACACTAATAACTACACACTACATGCTACACACTACGACCTAGACACTATTAACTACACACTACATGCTACACACTACGTTCTTTAAACTAATACCTACACACTACTTGCTACACACTACGACCTACACACTAATAACTACACACTACATGCTACACACTACGACCTAGACACTATTAACTACACACTACATGCTGTACACTACGACCTACACACTAATAACAAACACACCACATGCTACACACTACGTTTTTTAAACTAATAACTACACACTACATGCTACACACTACGACCTACACACTAATAACAAACACACCACATGCTACACACTACGACCTACACACTACATGCTGTACACTACGACCTACACACTAATAACAAACACACCACATGCTACACACTACGTTCTTTAAACTAATAACTACACACTACTTGCTACACACTACGACCTACACACTAATAACAAACACACCACATGCTACACACTACGTTCTTTAAACTAATAACTACACACTACATGCTACACACTACGACCTAGACACTATTAACTACACACTACATGCTGTACACTACGACCTACACACTAATAACAAACACACCACATGCTACACACTACGTTCTTTAAACTAATAACTACACACTACTTGCTACACACTACGACCTACACACTAATAACAAACACACCACATGCTACACACTACGACCTACACACTACATGCTGTACACTACGACCTACACACTAATAACAAACACACAACATGCTACACACTACGTTCTTTAAACTAATACCTACACACTACTTGCTACACACTACGACCTACACACTAATAACTACACACTACATGCTACACACTACGTTCTTTAAACTAATAACTAAACACTACATGCTACACACTACGTTCTTTAAACTAATAACTAAACACTACATGCTACACACTACATGCTGTACACTACGACCTACACACTAATAACAAACACACCACATGCTACACACTACGTTCTTTAAACTAATAACTACACACTACATGCTACACACTACGTTCTTTAAACTAATAACAAAACACTACATGCTACACACTACGACCTACACACTACATGCTGTACACTACGACCTACACACTAATAACAAACACACCACATGCTTCACACTACGTTCTTTAAACTAATACCTACACACTACTTGCTACACACTACATGCTACACACTACGTTCTTTAAACTAATAACTAAACACTACATGCTACACACTACGACCTACACACTACATGCTGTACACTACGACCTACACACTAATAACAAACACACCACATGCTACACACTACGTTCTTTAAACTAATACCTACACACTACTTGCTACACACTACGACCTACACACTAATAACTACACACTACATGCTACACACTACGACCTAGACACTATTAACTACACACTACATGCTACACACTACGTTCTTTAAACTAAACACTACATGCTACACACTACGACCTACACACTACATGCTGTACACTACGACCTACACACTAATAACAAACACACCACATGCTACACACTACGTTCTTTAAACTAATAACTAAACACTACATGCTACACACTACGACCTACACACTACATGCTGTACACTACGACCTACACACTAATAACAAACACACCACATGCTACACACTACGTTCTTTAAACTAATAACTACACACTACATGCTACACACTACGTTCTTTAAACTAATAACTAAACACTACATGCTACACATTACGACCTACACACTACATGCTGTACACTACGACCTACACACTAATAACAAACACACCACATGCTTCACACTACGTTCTTTAAACTAATACCTACACACTACTTGCTACACACTACGACCTACACACTACATGCTACACACTACGTTCTTTAAACTAATAACTAAACACTACATGCTACACACTACGACCTACACACTAATAACAAACACACCACATGCTACACACTACGTTTTTTAAACTAATACCTACACACTACTTGCTACACACTACGACCTACACACTAATAACTACACACTACATGCTACACACTACGACCTAGACACTATTAACTACACACTACATGCTACACACTACGTTCTTTTAACTAAACACTACATGCTACACACTACGACCTACACACTACATGCTGTACACTACGACCTACACACTAATAACAAACACGCCACTTGCTACACACTACGTTCTTTAAACTAATAACTAAATACTACATGCTACACACTACGACCTACACACTACATGCTATACACTACGACCTACACACTAATAACAAACACACCACATGCTACACACTACGACCTACACACTAATAACAAACACACAACATGCTACACACTACGTTCTTTAAACTAATAACTAAACACTACATGCTACACACTACGACCTACACACTACATGCTGTACACTACGACCTACACACTAATAACAAACACACCACATGCTACACACTACGACCTACACACTAATAACAAACACACCACATGCTACACACTACGACCTACACACTACATGCTGTACACTACGACCTACACACTAATAACAAACACACCACATGCTACACACTACGACCTACACACTAATAACAAACACACCACATGCTACACACTACGTTCTTTAAACTAATAACTAAACACTACATGCTACACACTACGACCTACACACTAATAACAAACACACCACATGCTACACACTACGACCTACACACTAATAACAAACACACCACATGCTACACACTACGACCTACACACTACATGCTGTACACTACGACCTACACACTAATAACAAACACACCACATGCTACACACTACGACCTACACACTAATAACAAACACACCACATGCTACACACTACGTTCTTTAAACTAATAACTAAACACTACATGCTACACACTACGACCTACACACTAATAACAAACACACCACATGCTACACACTACGACCTACACACTAATAACAAACACACCACATGCTACACACTACGTTCTTTAAACTAATAACTAAACACTACATGCTACACACTACGACCTACACACTAATAACAAACACACCACATGCTACACACTAAGACCTACACACTACATGCTGTACACTACGACCTACACACTAATAACAAACACACCACATGCTACACACTACGACCTACACACTAATAACAAACACACCACATGCTACACACTACGTTCTTTAAACTAATAACTAAACACTACATGCTACACACTACGACCTACACACTAATAACAAACACACCACATGCTACACACTACGACCTACACACTATTAACAAACACACCACATGCTACACACTACGTTCTTTAAACTAATAACTAAACACTACATGCTACACACTACGACCTACACACTACATGCTGTACACTACGACCTACACACTAATAACAAACACACCACATGCTACACACTACGTTCTTTAAACTAATACCTATACACTACTTGCTACACACTACGACCTACACACTAATAACTACACACTACATGCTACACACTACGACCTAGACACTATTAACTACACACTACATGCTACACACTACGTTCTTTAAACTAATAACTAAACACTACATGCTACACACTATGACCTACACACTACATGCTGTACACTACGACCTACACACTAATAACAAACACACCACATGCTACACACTACGTTCTTTAAACTAATAACTAAACACTACATGCTACACACTACGACCTACACACTACATGCTGTACACTACGACCTACACACTAATAACAAACACACCACATGCTACACACTACGTTCTTTAAACTAATACCTACACACTACTTGCTACACACTACGACCTACACACTAATAACTACACACTACATGCTACACACTACGACCTAGACACTATTAACTACACACTACATGCTACACACTACGTTCTTTAAACTAATAACTAAACACTACATGCTACACACTACGACCTACACACTACATGCTGTACACTACGACCTACACACTAATAACAAACACACCACATGCTACACACTATGACCTACACACTACATGCTGTACACTACGACCTACACACTAATAACAAACACACCACATGCTACACACTACGTTCTTTAAACTAATAACTAAACACTACATGCTACACACTATGACCTACACACTACATGCTGTACACTACGACCTACACACTAATAACAAACACACCACATGCTACACACTACGTTCTTTAAACTAATAACTAAACACTACATGCTACACACTACGACCTACACACTACATGCTGTACACTACGACCTACACACTAATAACAAACACACCACATGCTACACACTACGTTCTTTAAACTAATACCTACACACTACTTGCTACACACTACGACCTACACACTAATAACTACACACTACATGCTACACACTACGACCTAGACACTATTAACTACACACTACATGCTACACACTACGTTCTTTAAACTAATAACTAAACACTACATGCTACACACTATGACCTACACACTACATGCTGTACACTACGACCTACACACTAATAACAAACACACCACATGCTACACACTACGACCTACACACTACTTGCTACACACTACGACCTACACACTACATGCTGTACACTACGACCTACTCACTAATAACAAACACACCACATGCTACACACTACGTTCTTTAAACTAATACCTACACACTACTTGCTACACACTACGACCTACACACTAATAACTACACACTACATGCTACACACTACGACCTACACACTAATAATAAACACACCACATGCTACACACTACGTTCTTTAAACTAATACCTACACACTACTTGCTACACACTACGACCTACACACTAATAACTACACACTACATGCTACACACTACGACCTAGACACTATTAACTACACACTACATGCTACACACTACGTTCTTTAAACTAATAACTAAACACTACATGCTACACACTACGACCTACACACTACATGCTGTACACTACGACCTACACACTAATAACAAACACACCACATGCTACACACTATGACCTACACACTACATGCTGTACACTACGACCTACACACTAATAACAAACACACCACATGCTACACACTACGTTCTTTAAACTAATAACTAAACACTACATGCTACACACTACGACCTACACACTAATAACAAACACACCACATGCTACACACTACGTTCTTTAAACTAATACCTACACACTACTTGCTACACACTACGACCTACACACTAATAACAAACACACCACATGCTACACACTACGTTCTTTAAACTAATAACTAAACACTACATGCTACACATTACGACCTACACACTAATAACAAACACACCACATGCTACACACTACGTTCTTTAAACTAATACCTACACACTACTTGCTACACACTACGACCTACACACTAATAACTACACACTACATGCTACACACTACGACCTAGACACTAATAACTACACACCACATGCTACACACTACGTTCTTTAAACTAATACCTACACACTACTTGCTCCACACTACGACCTACACACTAATAACTACACACTACATGCTACACACTACGACCTAGACACTACAAAACTACGCACTACATGCTACACACTAATAACTACACACTACATGCTACACACTACGACCTAGACACTAATAACTACACACCACATGCTACACACTACGTTCTTTAAACTAATACCTACACACTACTTGCTACACACTACGACCTACACACTAATAACTACACACTACATGCTACACACTACGACCTAGACACTATTAACTACACACTACATGCTACACACTACGTTCTTTAAACTAATAACTACACACTACATGCTACACACTACGACTTACACACTACAAAACTACGCACTACATGCTACACACTAATAACTACACACTACATGCTACACATTACGCTCTAAACACAAATAACTACAAACTACATGCCACATACTACGTCCTACACAATACATGCAACAACATACAACATTTTATCTACTTTTCCATTGCACTTCACATAAAAATACATTGTTACCTAGCAACGAAATTTATCAATATTAATTAAATCACATTATTTCCTTGAAATTGAGGAGTTTTAGTAAAACCAACATAGCAGTAAGATTAGAACCATATTCACTGAAACAGAAATAATGAGCTAAATTCGCATTGCTTCTGTGAACAGAGATAAGTTTAGGATGTGTTAACTTTACTTTACGCCTCCACTGTTCTCAGATTACGTCAGTGCCGCAGCATTGTAAGGCGCGCAATCAGGTAGGCACTGAATCCAACAAGCTTACGTCTCAGGTAAACTGCTAAATGTTATGGGCTATTGAATTAGAGTAGCAATATTTCATATTAGCCTCCACTATAACGACACGTTTAAATATAAAACTAATTGAAGCATTAAGCATTAAAACAATATTTATTAAATAAATTACGAAAATTTAAAAATAAAAACGTCATATAAAAAAAATTTAACGCAATTTCTACTGAGGTTGACAAAGAAAAATTCTATTTTATTTATATTTTGTTTTACAATTACAATTACTATAAATATGTAAATAAGTATGACAGAATCACAATATTAGGTGGCAACGTAGAAAGGGAATTTCCTTGCAATATTCCAGCTCCCTCTATGCAGAATATGGTGTTTACCATATGGACTATTTTTTTTGTATATCACTATTAATTCCATACTTTTCATTTCTAATTTATGAAGCGAAAGTTGGTCTATAATTTTGCATTCTATTCACCTCGTTTATTGCTTCATTATTGCAAGGAACCATTTTCTTATAATGTGTGTGTGTGTGTGAGTGAGTGTGTGTGTGTGTGTGTGTGTGTGTGTGTGTGTGTGTGTGTGTGTGTGAGTGTGTGTGTGTGTGTGTGTGTGTGTGAGTGTGTGTGTGTGTGTGTGTGTGTGTGTGTGTGTGTGTGTGTGTGTGTGTGTGTGTGTGTGTGTGTGTGTGTATTTCCTAATAGTGCTTAAAATAATTTATAGTTGGAAATATATTATTTAAAAAAGGATTGAGTTTTCAATCTCCGAAACTGAAAACAAAAGTTTTCCTTCAGAATTTTCTCTTACAAGTTTTTTTCCAGTAATTGATTTTCCTGGAAATAAATTAAATTCAAACTTTCGGATATACAGTTTATCTCTGAAGTAAAGCTATTTCAACGACGGCGTAGGCTATACTTTATTTACAAATTCTTGAACGAAGTTTGATTGTTGAATATTTTAAATTTGTTGCTAAATTGATTGTTGAAATTACCTTACGGGGGAGCGGATATTTCTCACATCAAACATCCCCTAAAGTTACTTTCAATCTTTTACATTTGATATTGCCTTTGGATTTTGATTTGAGGAATAATTCAGGAGAAATGCCTTAAACATTTCAGAAGCAGTTTATAGAGATAAATTAAAGCATAAAATCTTTCTTTTGAGACAAGAAGTGATAATAAAAACGATTTCGTCGGTGATTATTTGAGCTCTTTTAAATATTTCAGCGAATATTTAGCTACATTTATCATAAATAATATTTGTTTTTCCAATGAAACAATGTCATTCGTAGTAGGAGAGGGAAAAGCAATATTTTGTCACTGTTCTCTATTTTTGTAAATTGTAACTGTTTTTTGGTACAAAAAATATAGGGTGAAGGTTAGTAGAAATATGACGTAAACTCGATTAATTAGAATAAATTAAGGAAAACTTGACTAAATGCATATATAAACAATTTAAGGAAAAATATATCTAGTGTGATTGGTAAAAGGAGTGCAAATAAAAAAAGTATTAAAAACATATGATAGCCTAGAAGCATCGCACTCAACTCTTATCGTGTGTCGGTGACAGTACTTTACAGGGTTACCAACATAGAAGCTGCAATTACACACAGAGATTTTGCGGTGCTAGCAGGGATTGAATTTATGATCATTAGGTGTATAAAAGATTTAACCAATAGAACTCTCCGTCGTCTAATATTAAGCCTATAACAAAACGCTAATATAATGTTAAATTAATAGACTACTAAGTCTATACAGTTAAATACAACTTTTGAAATATTTATGAATTTGTAAATATTACAGTTATTCTATTTGTTTACTTTATAGCATATGTATTATTGTCGTCACTTGCAGACAAGGCCACGAAATACCATTCTAAAAGGAAATATTCGGTTTTTAACGTCTTTGAAATATGTTGACATTTACCGCGATGTATCGACCTTCTATAGTTTGACAGCTTATGTAGTGTAAATAATGCCAAGCTATACGTTACATTCAAAGCACTGCCATATTGTCACCATCGATAGTACTATGTTTACACATGTCGAGTAACACAACCTATTATAAAGTGTAAGTGACGTGCTAGTAATAAAGTAATACACAATTATGCTATCGAGTTCAGTTACAGGAAAAGCAACTCACAGCGGGTAATATTTCAAAATTTAGTACCTAGTAGATCATGGTTTGTTAAAGAAGAAATAAGTCTGGAAACTGTTGCAAAAATTCCCATTAATGAATTTTTACTTTTTAATTTAATTAATTTATTATTGTATCCAGCTATCTATTGCATTATTGTATTACTTACTATTGCAAGCATCTTTTCCAAAAGAGTATAGATTTAGGTTTAACGGGTATCAGGAAACTATTTGAGAGTGCAACAGGGAAGTATGCTTACTCCTCTATAGTAATATATTTTTAGGTTTCTTACAGGACTGAATGTTTCTTATAAATTGCTTAGGGAGTAGACGGATAGCGAGTAAACTTCCCCTACGTCACCCACTACGCTCTCCTACTTATAGCACCAGGGGCACATTCCTCAGCCCTTCTTCAATTGGTTTGCCTTTCCCTTTGCGACTTCTGACAAGAGGTTTAACGGGTATCAGGCAACTATTTGAGAATGCAACAGGGAAGTATGCTTACTCCTCTATAGTAATATATTTTTAGGTTTCTTACAGGACTGAATGTTTTTTATAAATTGCTTAGGGAGTAGACGGATAGGGAGTAAACTTCCCCTACGTCACCCACTACGCTCTCCTACTTATAGCACCAGGGGCACATTCCTCAGCCCTTCTTCATTTGGTTTGCCTTTCCCTTTGCGACTTCTGACAAGAGGTTTAACGGGTATCAGGCAACTATTTGAGAATGCAACAGGGAAGTATGCTTACTCCTCTATAGTAATATATTTTTAGGTTTCTTACAGGACTGAATGTTTTTTATAAATTGCTTAGGGAGTAGACGGATAGGGAGTAAACTTCCCCTACGTCACCCACTACGCTCTCCTACTTATAGCACCAGGGGCACATTCCTCAGCCCTTCTTCAATTGGTTTGCCTTTCCCTTTGCGACTTCTGACAAGAGGTTTAACGGGTATCAAGTAACTATTTGAGAATGCAACAGGGAAGTATGCTTACTCCTCTATAGTAATATATTTTTAGGTTTCTTACAGGACTGAATGTTTTTTATAAATTGCTTAGGGAGTAGACGGATAGCGAGTAAACTTCCCCTACGTCACCCACTACGCTCTCCTACTTATAGTACCAGGGGCACATTCCTCAACCCTTCTTCATTTGGTTTGCCTTTCCCTTTGCGACTTCTGACAAGAGGTTTAACGGGTATCAGGCAACTATTTGAGAATGCAACAGGGAAGTATGCTTACTCCTCTATAGTAATATATTTTTAGGTTTTTTACAGGACTGAATGTTTTTTATAAATTGCTTAGGGAGTAGACGGATAGCGAGTAAACTTCCCTTACGTCACCCACTACGCTCTCCTACTTATAGCACCAGGGGCACATTCCTCAGCCCTTCTTCAATTGGTTTGCCTTTCCCTTTGCGACTTCTGACAAGAGGTTTAACGGGTATCAAGCAACTATTTGAGAATGCAACAGGGAAGTATGCTTACTCCTCTATAGTAATATATTTTTAGGTTTCTTACAGGACTGAATGTTTTTTATAAATTGCTTAGGGAGTAGACGGATAGCGAGTAAACTTCCCCTACGTCACCCACTACGCTCTCCTACTTATAGCACCAGGGGCACATTCCTCAGCCCTTCTTCAATTGGTTTGCCTTTCCCTTTGCGACTTCTGACAAGAGGTTTAACGGGTATCGGGCAACTATTTGAGAGTGCAACAGGGAAGTATGCTTACTCCTCTATAGTAATATATTTTTAGGTTTCTTACAGGACTGAATGTTTCTTATAAATTGCTTAGGGAGTAGACGGATAGCGAGTAAACTTCCCCTACGTCACCCACTACGCTCTCCTACTTATAGCACCAGGGGCACATTCCTCAGCCCTTCTTCAATTGGTTTGCCTTTCCCTTTGCGACTTCTGACAAGAGGTTTAACGGTTATCAAGCAACTATTTGAGAATACAATAGGGAACTATGCTTACTTCAGGTCACTCTACGTACGTGATATTACATCCCTCGTACATCCTGTAGAACAGCCTCTGTGGCCCTACATTCACAATCCTTTCCTAACCTTTTACAGGCGATATTCATTCTGTCATACAACTAAAACTACAAAAATAAATAATTAAGCTATAACATACATGCCCTATCTGCAGAGCATACTTTAAAGAATTGTTATCTTTCTTAATATTAGTTTCAATTGAATAAATCAGAAAAACATCTGTAGTGATAAAGCTATTGTATATTTAACTGAGATTTGTTTAAAACAAGTAATATAAACAAAGCTTTTAAAGTCAATTTCGATTTTGACTTGAAAATCAGCTGTTTTATGAAATCTTATGCTGTCACTTATTTTATGTCAAATGGGACAAAGTAGCTATATTGCAACCTTGCTCCTATAGTGAAAAGTTTTTCCCCATATAAAACTAAAATTAGCTTACTATTAAATTATATTAATGAATTTCTATTTGAAAAAATGTTTATTAACATCAAGTTTCATTTACTACAAATTAAAAAAAAATATTTGAACTTGAGTGGATGTATAAAAAATATTTAATAACGATTGAAAGTATGTACAAGGGACTATATATATATATATATATATATATATATATATATATATATATATATATATATATATATATAACAAGAAATTGTTAGTTTAAGGAGAACGTTTAAACGATAAAGTTTGTAATTCGTAAAGGGTGAATTCAAAGATTAAGTCTCTTATAAATCCACTACAGCCTTCAAATAACTATAATAAATGTGACCTCTTATCAAAGAAATTGTTAGTTCACACACACACACACACACACACACACACACACACACGCGCGCGCGCGCGCGCGCACGCACGCAAACAACCGCGGGCATACATTAAACTGAGTGAATCACAATTATGGTTATTCTATATTAGTAGTTTTAAGGCTGTACTCAGAAAATGTTTATAAAGTAAACTGACGTGTTTTATAATTTGTTTTAGTTACAGTCTATTCTAAATTTGAATCTGCCTCCATTTTGCACTAGAAAAAAATAGCGACCCCTACTTTTCACTGTTTTATTATCAACATTTAAAATAAAGTGAGTTTGACTTGAGTTTACATTGTTAAAGTTTCTCCGAAATGGGGGTGTGCTTGGAGACAGCGACAACATTGTAATAGTGTTGAAGTCGTCATAGTGATTCTACAACAATCATACCTACCCTATTCGTACTTGCACCTAAGAAGTCTCCATTTTAAAACTATGGACTAATATTTAAAATAAATATTTGTTATTCTATTTTACAGTATATTTATGTTCTACCTAATTATTTTTAATTTCGATTTTCGATTACGCAAAATATGTTTGTACTATGTGAATTTTATATTGTACTAGACTTAAAGCTATATCTTTGTTGATATTAATGTTTAGTGTGTTTGTTTATGTAATGCTTTTCTGGCTAATGTCCAACGGTTATGATTATCTAGGTTAGGTCCGTGTGGATTATATTTATGTTGGTGTTATGTATGTTCTAGAGTCTTGAAGCGCGTCGTTCGGTTTGACCTGAGTATGATTGAAACTTTCTAAAATAAATACAAATACTGAGAAATGAAGTCTTGCGCTATTTTCCACATATGTTCTCAATACAAATTAAACTAGGTTTATAATGTTATATCAAGTTGAACCCTTTGTGTACTTTCATAACAATTTTGTTTTATTTAGACATTTATAATGCAACAACACAGCAAATATAATCCAGACGGTTTAACGTCTATTCCACTATTAACCTCTGAAGATAATGAGATTGCTATCGAACTAGGCAGTACATAAGAATATTTAGCTTTGTAAATTTTGTTTTATTCAGTTTAGGTTCCATACACTTCAAATCCTTCTATTACTTCACGCTTTCTTTATATATATATATATATATATATATATATATATATATATATATATATACATAAATATCGCAATATGTATTCTTGTGTATTAATAAAGAACTAAGTCAAAATACAAATACAAGAATTATAATTGAATTTACAATTCAAAGCTTTTCGTTGGCTAACAGTACCAACATCATCGGGAATATTTAACAATTCAATATATATATATATATATATATATATATATATATATATATATATATAATATGTTTTCTTTTTTAATAGTTTAAAACAATATAGGTTATTCAAATACAAGAATATTTATTAATTTATAACCAAAGCTTTTCTTTGGTAAACAGTACCAACATCATCAAGAATGAAAATTACAATAATTATTGTTTTAGGCCTATAGCTTACATTATTGTAATTTTCATTCCTGATGATGTTGGTACTGTTTACCAACGAAAAGCTTTGTTTATAAATTAATAAATATTCTTGTATTTAAATAATTTATGTTGTTTTAAGTGTACATATATACCAAGAATGGATATAAATTAATAAATATTCTTGTATTTGAATAACCTATGTTGTTTTAAATTAAAATATATATATATATATCTTGTTCACATTTTCAATCATTATTAAAAACATTTTTTAAATTTAAAGAAATAATTTTTGTTTTCACAAAAGGGACAATGTGTGCATTATAGCTATCTCATCTCAATTGGCTTAAAATGTAACAATAGAGCCTAACATATAACTTCATAGAACAGGTGATTTTAAGCTATTAGTTATGTGCTAGAATATAAACATCTGTTTAACCTTTTGCTGAAATCAAGTACACCTCCAGTGCTAAATCTACTGATATAAATATAAATATAAATAAATATATATATATATATATATATATATATATATATATATATAGAGAGAGAGAGAGAGAGAGAGAGAAGGAGAGAGTATAATTTGGTAAAACTCTCCTTGATACAAATGTATTACACAAAAACCCATACGCCAACACGCACACACGCGCGCTCTAACATACAAACACACACACATTTTGTATATTACGTTACTAACGCTTTATTAAAATCGAATGCCCAGACTATAACAAATAATACATTGGGAAAACAAAAAAGAACTTAGAATACAGATATCAAGAACCCTTCAAGGCATACATTTAACCTAATATTTACAACTCAAACTAGCTACACACGCCATCAAGGACAACCATGCAACTCCCACATTAGAAAACATACATCTAATAAAAAAAGTACATAAGATATAAAACAAAAAAACGATAAATTATTCATCTTAACACACAAAATTAACTATAAAACAAACTAAAATTAATTAATGATCATTCCGGTGAGGTTACATTTTTTTATAGGTTATTGAAGGATGTTTTCCCAATTTCGGCAAACAAATATGTTTCTTACTTTACCTAATTAGGAAATGATTACATACAGCGAATATTGAAGTAGATGTACAACACAGTACAGGCTATTGATTAAGAATATTTGCGTAGTCGTTGTAAAGAGAAATCTTTTGGAAAACACTTGCACCATGTGTTTCGAAAGGGTGAAGTTACAAAGCAATATTAAGACGGTTACTTGCACTTGCACCATACGTTTCGAAAGGGTGAAGTTACAAAGCAATAATACGTCGGTTACTTGCACTTGCACCATATGTTTCGAAAGGGTGAAATTATAAAGCAATAATTCGACGGTTACTCGCACTTGCACCATATGTTTCGAAAGGGTGAAGTTACAAAGCAATAATACGACGGTTACTTGCACTTGCACCATATGTTTCGGAAGCGTGAAGTTACAAAGCAATAATACGACGGTTACTTGCACTTGCACCATATGTTTCGAAAGGGTGAAATTACAGAGCAATAATTCGACGGTTACTCGCACTTGCACCATATGTTTCGAAAGGGTGAAGTTACAAAGCAATAATACGACGGTTACTTGCACTTGCACCATATGTTTCGAAAGGGTGAAGTTACAAAGCAATAATACGACGGTTACTTGCACTTGCACCATATGTTTCGAAAGGGGGAAGTTACAAAGCAATAATACGACGGTTACTTGCACTTGCACCATATGTTTCGAAAGGGTGAAGTTACAAAGCAATAATACGACGGTTACTTGCACTTGCACCATATGTTTCGAAAGGGTGAAGTTACAAAGTAATAATACGACGGTTACTTGCACTTGCACCATATGTTTCGAAAGGGTGAAGTTACAAAGCAATAATACGACGGTTACTTGCACTTGCACCATATGTTTCGAAAGGGTGAAGTTACAAAGTAATAATACGACGGTTACTTGCACTTGCACCATATGTTTCGAAAGGGTGAAGTTACAAAGTAATAATACGACGGTTACTTGCACCTGCACCATATGTTTCGAAAGGGTGAAATTACAAAGCAATAATTCGACGGTTACTCGCACCTGCACCATATGTTTCGAAAGGGTGAAGTTACAAAGCAATAATACGACGGTTACTTGCACTTGCAACATATGTTTCGAAAGGGTGAAATTACAAAGCAATAATTCGACGGTTACTCGCACTTGCACCATATGTTTGGAAAGGGTGAAGTTACAAAGCAATAATACGACGGTTACTTGCACTTGCACCATATGTTTCGAAAGGGTGAAGTTACAAAGCAATAATACGACGGTTACTTGCACTTGCACCATATGTTTCGAAAGGGTGAAATTACAAAGCAATAATTCGACGGTTACTCGCACTTGCACCATATGTTTCGAAAGGGTGAAGTTACAAAGCAATAATACGACGGTTACTTGCACTTGCACCATATGTTTCGAAAGGGTGAAGTTACAAAGCAATAATTCGACGGTTACTCGCACCTGCACCATATGTTTCGAAAGGGTGAAGTTACAAAGCAATAATACAACGGTTACTTGCACTTGCACCATATGTTTCGAAAGGGTGAAATTACAAAGCAATAATTCGACGGTTACTTGCACTTGCACCATATGTTTCGGAAGCGTGAAGTTATAAAGCAATAATAAAACAATTACTTACACTTGCACCATGTGTTTCGAAAGGGTGAAGTTACAAAGCAATAATATGACGGTTGCTTGCATTTTCACCATGTTTCGAAAGGGTGAAGTTACAAAGCAATAATACGACGGTTACTTGCACTTGCACCATATGTTTCGGAAGCGTGAAGTTATAAAGCAATAATAAGACAATTACTTACACTTGCACCATGTGTTTCGAAAGGGTGAAGTTACAAAGCAATAATATGACGGTTGCTTGCACTTTCACCATGTTTCGAAAGGGTGAAGTTACAAAGCAATAATATGACGGTTGCTTGCACTTTCACCATGTTTCGAAAGGGTGAAGTTACAAAGCAATAATACGACGGTTACTTGCACTTGCACCATATGTTTCGAAAGGGTGAAATTACAAAGCAATAATTCGACCGTTACTCGCACTTGCACCATATGTTTCGAAAGGGTGAAATTACAAAGCAATAATTCGACGGTTACTCGCACTTGCACCATATGTTTCGAAAGGGTGAAGTTACAAAGCAATAATACGACGGTTACTTGCACTTGCACCATATGTTTGGAAAGGGTGAAGTTACAAAGCAATAATACGACGGTTACTTGCACTTGCACCATATGTTTCGAAAGGGTGAAGTTACAAAGCAATAATACGACGGTTACTTGCACTTGCACCATATGTTTGGAAAGGGTGAAGTTACAAAGCAATAATACGACGGTTACTTGCACTTGCACCATATGTTTCGAAAGGGTGAAGTTACAAAGTAATAATTCGACGGTTACTCGCACTTGCACCATATGTTTCGAAAGGGTGAAATTACAAAGCAATAATTCGACGGTTACTCGCACTTGCACCATATGTTTCGAAAGGGTGAAGTTACAAAGTAATAATACGATGATTACTTGCACTTACACCATATGTTTAGAAAGGGTGAAGTTACAAAGCAATAATACGACGGTTACTTGCACTTGCACCATATGTTTCGAAAGGGTGAAGTTACAAAGCAATAATACGACGGTTACTTGCACTTACACCATATGTTTAGAAAGGGTGAAGTTACAAAGCAATAATACGACGGTTACTTGCACTTGCACCATATGTTTGGAAAGGGTGAAGTTACAAAGCAATAATACGACGGTTACTTGCACTTGCACCATATGTTTGGAAAGGGTGAAGTTACAAAGCAATAATACGACGGTTACTTGCACTTACACCATATGTTTCGAAAGGGTGAAGTTACAAAGCAATAATACGACGGTTACTTGCACTTGCACCATATGTTTGGAAAGGGTGAAGTTACAAAGCAATAATACGACGGTTACTTGCACTTGCACCATATGTTTCGAAAGGGTGAAGTTACAAAGCAATAATACGACGGTTACTTGCACTTGCACCATATGTTTGGAAAGGGTGAAGTTACAAAGCAATAATACGACGGTTACTTGCACTTGCACCATATGTTTCGAAAGGGTGAAGTTACAAAGTAATAATTCGACGGTTACTCGCACTTGCACCATATGTTTCGAAAGGGTGAAATTACAAAGCAATAATTCGACGGTTACTCGCACTTGCACCATATGTTTCGAAAGGGTGAAGTTACAAAGTAATAATACGATGATTACTTGCACTTACACCATATGTTTAGAAAGGGTGAAGTTACAAAGCAATAATACGACGGTTACTTGCACTTGCACCATATGTTTCGAAAGGGTGAAGTTACAAAGCAATAATACGACGGTTACTTGCACTTACACCATATGTTTAGAAAGGGTGAAGTTACAAAGCAATAATACGACGGTTACTTGCACTTGCACCATATGTTTCGAAAGGGTGAAGTTACAAAGCAATACTATGACGGTTACTTGCACTTGCACCATATGTTTCGAAAGGGTGAAGTTACAAAGCAATAATACGACGGTTACTTGCACTTACACCATATGTTTAGAAAGGGTGAAGTTACAAAGCAATAATACGACGGTTACTTGCACTTGCACCATATGTTTCGTAAGGGTAAAGTTACAAAGCAATAATACGACGGTTACTTGCACTTGCACCATATGTTTCGAAAGGGTGAAGTTACAAAGTAATAATACGACGGTTACTTGCACTTACACCATATGTTTAGAAAGCGTGAAGTTACAAAGCAATAATAAGACGGTTACTTGCACTTGCACCATATGTTTCGAAAGGGTGAAGTTACAAAGCAATAATAAGACGGTTACTTGCACTTGCACCATATGTTTCGAAAGGGTGAAGTTACAAAGTAATAATACGACGGTTACTTGCACTTACACCATATGTTTAGAAAGCGTGAAGTTACAAAGCAATAATAAGACGGTTACTTGCACTTACACCATATGTTTAGAAAGCGTGAAGTTACAAAGCAATAATAAGACGGTTACTTGCACTTGCACCATATGTTTCGAAAGGGTGAAGTTATAAGGCAATAACACGACGGTTACTCGCACTTGCACCATATGTTTCGAAAGGGTGAAGTTACAAAGTAATAATACGACGGTTACTTGCACTTGCACCATATGTTTCGAAAGGGTGAAGTTATAAGGCAATAACACGACGGTTACTCGCACTTGCACCATATGTTTAGAAAGGGTGAAGTTATAAAGCAATAATAAAACAATTACTTACACTTGCACCATGTGTTTCGAAAGGGTGAAGTTATAAGGCAATAACACGACGGTTACTCGCACTTGCACCATATGTTTCGAAAGGGTGAAGTTACAAAGTAATAATACGACGGTTACTTGCACTTGCACCATATGTTTCGAAAGGGTGAAGTTATAAGGCAATAATACGACGGTTACTTGCACTTGCACCATATGTTTCGAAAGGGTGAAGTTATAAGGCAATAACACGACGGTTACTCGCACTTGCACCATATGTTTCGAAAGGGGGAAGTTACAAAGCAATAATAAGACGGTTACTTGCACTTGCACCATATGTTTCGAAAGGGTGAAGTTACAAAGTAATAATACGACGGTTACTTGCACTTGCACCATATGTTTCGAAAGGGTGAAGTTATAAGGCAATAATACGACGGTTACTTGCACTTGCACCATATGTTTCGAAAGGGTGAAGTTATAAGGCAATAACACGACGGTTACTCGCACTTGCACCATATGTTTCGAAAGGGTGAAGTTATAAGGCAATAACACGACGGTTACTCGCACTTGCACCATATGTTTCGAAAGGGGGAAGTTACAAAGCAATAATAAGACGGTTACTTGCACTTGCACCATATGTTTCGAAAGGGTGAAGTTATAAGGCAATAATACGACGGTTACTCGCACTTGCACCATATGTTTCGAAAGGGGGAAGTTACAAAGCAATAATAAGACGGTTACTTGCACTTGCACCATATGTTTCGAAAGGGTGAAGTTACAAAGTAATAATACGACGGTTACTTGCACTTGCACCATATGTTTCGAAAGGGTGAAGTTATAAGGCAATAATACGACGGTTACTTGCACTTGCACCATATGTTTCGAAAGGGTGAAGTTATAAGGCAATAATACGACGGTTACTTGCACTTGCACCATATGTTTCGAAAGGGTGAAGTTATAAGGCAATAACACGACGGTTACTCGCACTTGCACCATATGTTTCGAAAGGGGGAAGTTACAAAGCAATAATAAGACGGTTACTTGCACTTGCACCATATGTTTCGAAAGGGTGAAGTTATAAGGCAATAATACGACGGTTACTTGCACTTGCACCATATGTTTCGAAAGGGTGAAGTTATAAGGCAATAACACGACGGTTACTCGCACTTGCACCATATGTTTCGAAAGGGGGAAGTTACAAAGCAATAATAAGACGGTTACTTGCACTTGCACCATATGTTTCGAAAGGGTGAAGTTACAAAGTAATAATACGACGGTTACTTGCACTTGCACCATATGTTTCGAAAGGGTGAAGTTATAAGGCAATAATACGACGGTTACTTGCACTTGCACCATATGTTTCGAAAGGGTGAAGTTATAAGGCAATAATACGACGGTTACTTGCACCTGCACCATATGTTTCGAAAGGGTGAAGTTATAAGGCAATAACACGACGGTTACTCGCACTTGCACCATATGTTTCGAAAGGGGGAAGTTACAAAGCAATAATAAGACGGTTACTTGCACTTGCACCATATGTTTCGAAAGGGTGAAGTTACAAAGTAATAATACGACGGTTACTTGCACTTACACCATATGTTTAGAAAGCGTGAAGTTACAAAGCAATAATAAGACGGTTACTTGCACTTACACCATATGTTTAGAAAGCGTGAAGTTACAAAGCAATAATAAGACGGTTACTTGCACTTGCACCATATGTTTCGAAAGGGTGAAGTTATAAGGCAATAACACGACGGTTACTCGCACTTGCACCATATGTTTCGAAAGGGTGAAGTTACAAAGTAATAATACGACGGTTACTTGCACTTGCACCATATGTTTCGAAAGGGTGAAGTTATAAGGCAATAACACGACGGTTACTCGCACTTGCACCATATGTTTCGAAAGGGTGAAGTTACAAAGTAATAATACGACGGTTACTTGCACTTGCACCATATGTTTCGAAAGGGTGAAGTTATAAGGCAATAACACGACGGTTACTCGCACTTGCACCATATGTTTCGAAAGGGTGAAGTTACAAAGTAATAATACGACGGTTACTTGCACTTGCACCATATGTTTCGAAAGGGTGAAGTTATAAGGCAATAACACGACGGTTACTCGCACTTGCACCATATGTTTCGAAAGGGGGAAGTTACAAAGCAATAATAAGACGGTTACTTGCACTTGCACCATATGTTTCGAAAGGGTGAAGTTACAAAGTAATAATACGACGGTTACTTGCACTTACACCATATGTTTAGAAAGCGTGAAGTTACAAAGCAATAATAAGACGGTTACTTGCACTTGCACCATATGTTTCGAAAGGGTGAAGTTACAAAGTAATAATACGACGGTTACTTGCACTTACACCATATGTTTAGAAAGCGTGAAGTTACAAAGCAATAATAAGACGGTTACTTGCACTTGCACCATATGTTTAGAAAGGGTGAAGTTATAAAGCAATAATACGACGGTTACTTGCACTTGCACCATATGTTTCGAAAGGGTGAAGTTATAAGGCAATAACACGACGGTTACTCGCACTTGCACCATATGTTTCGAAAGGGTGAAGTTATAAAGCAATAATACGACGGTTACTTGCACTTGCACCATATGTTTCGAAAGGGTGAAGTTACAAAGTAATAATACGACGGTTACTTGCACTTGCACCATATGTTTCGAAAGGGTGAAGTTACAAAGTAATAATACGACGGTTACTTGCACTTACACCATATGTTTAGAAAGCGTGAAGTTACAAAGCAATAATAAGACGGTTACTTGCACTTGCACCATATGTTTCGAAAGGGTGAAGTTATAAAGCAATAATAAGACGGTTACTTGCACTTACACCATATGTTTCGAAAGGGTGAAGTTACAAAGTAATAATACGACGGTTACTTGCACTTACACCATATGTTTAGAAAGCGTGAAGTTACAAAGCAATAATAAGACGGTTACTTGCACTTGCACCATATGTTTCGAAAGGGTGAAGTTACAAAGTAATAATACGACGGTTACTTGCACTTACACCATATGTTTAGAAAGCGTGAAGTTACAAAGCAATAATAAGACGGTTACTTGCACTTGCACCATATGTTTAGAAAGGGTGAAGTTATAAAGCAATAATACGACGGTTACTTGCACTTGCACCATATGTTTCGAAAGGGTGAAGTTATAAGGCAATAACACGACGGTTACTCGCACTTGCACCATATGTTTCGAAAGGGTGAAGTTACAAAGTAATAATACGACGGTTACTTGCACTTGCACCATATGTTTCGAAAGGGTGAAGTTACAAAGCAATAATACGACGGTTGCTTGCACTTTCACCATGTTTCGAAAAGGGTGAAGTTATAAAGCAATAATACGACGGTTACTTGCACTTGCACCATATGTTTCGAAAGGGTGAAGTTATAAGGCAATAACACGACGGTTACTCGCACTTGCACCATATGTTTCGAAAGGGGGAAGTTACAAAGCAATAATAAGACGGTTACTTGCACTTGCACCATATGTTTCGAAAGGGTGAAGTTACAAAGTAATAATACGACGGTTACTTGCACTTACACCATATGTTTAGAAAGCGTGAAGTTACAAAGCAATAATACGACGGTTGCTTGCACTTTCACCATGTTTCGAAAAGGGTGAAGTTATAAAGCAATAATACGACGGTTACTTGCACTTGCACCATATGTTTCGAAAGGGTGAAGTTATAAGGCAATAACACGACGGTTACTCGCACTTGCACCATATGTTTCGGAAGGGTGAAGTTACAAAGTAATAATACGACGGTTACTTGCACTTACACCATATGTTTCGAAAGGGTGAAGTTACAAAGTAATAATACGACGGTTACTTGCACTTACACCATATGTTTCGAAAGGGTGAAGTTACAAAGCAATAATAAGACGGTTACTTGCACTTGCACCATATGTTTCGAAAGGGTGAAATTACAAAGCAATAATTCGACGGTTACTTGCACTTTCACCTTGTTTCGAAAGGGGGAAGTTATAAAGCAATAACACGACGGTTACTTGCACTTGCACCATATGTTTCGAAAGGGTGAAGTTACAAAGCAATAATAAGACGGTTACTTGCACTTGCACCATATGTTTCGAAAGGGTGAAGTTACAAAGTAATAATACGACGGTTACTTGCACTTACACCATATGTTTAGAAAGCGTGAAGTTACAAAGCAATAATAAGACGGTTACTTGCACTTACACCATATGTTTAGAAAGCGTGAAGTTACAAAGCAATAATAAGACGGTTACTTGCACTTGCACCATATGTTTCGAAAGGGTGAAGTTATAAGGCAATAACACGACGGTTACTCGCACTTGCACCATATGTTTCGAAAGGGTGAAGTTACAAAGTAATAATACGACGGTTACTTGCACTTGCACCATATGTTTCGAAAGGGTGAAGTTACAAAGCAATAATACGACGGTTACTTGCACTTGCACCATATGTTTCGAAAGGGTGAAGTTACAAAGCAATAATACGACGGTTACTTGCACTTGCACCATATGTTTCGAAAGGGTGAAGTTATAAGGCAATAACACGACGGTTACTCGCACTTGCACCATATGTTTCGAAAGGGTGAAGTTACAAAGCAATAATACGACGGTTACTTGCACTTGCACCATATGTTTCGAAAGGGTGAAGTTATAAGGCAATAACACGACGGTTACTCGCACTTGCACCATATGTTTCGAAAGGGTGAAGTTACAAAGTAATAATACGACGGTTACTTGCACTTGCACCATATGTTTCGAAAGGGTGAAGTTATAAGGCAATAACACGACGGTTACTCGCACTTGCACCATATGTTTCGAAAGGGGGAAGTTACAAAGCAATAATAAGACGGTTACTTGCACTTGCACCATATGTTTCGAAAGGGTGAAGTTACAAAGTAATAATACGACGGTTACTTGCACTTACACCATATGTTTAGAAAGCGTGAAGTTACAAAGCAATAATAAGACGGTTACTTGCACTTACACCATATGTTTAGAAAGCGTGAAGTTACAAAGCAATAATAAGACGGTTACTTGCACTTGCACCATATGTTTCGAAAGGGTGAAGTTATAAGGCAATAACACGACGGTTACTCGCACTTGCACCATATGTTTCGAAAGGGTGAAGTTACAAAGTAATAATACGACGGTTACTTGCACTTACACCATATGTTTCGAAAGGGTGAAGTTACAAAGCAATAATAAGACGGTTACTTGCACTTGCACCATATGTTTCGAAAGGGTGAAATTACAAAGCAATAATTCGACGGTTACTTGCACTTTCACCTTGTTTCGAAAGGGGGAAGTTATAAAGCAATAACACGACGGTTACTTGCACTTGCACCATATGTTTCGAAAGAGTGAAGTTACAAAGCAATAATAAGACGGTTACTTGCACTTGCACCATATGTTTCGAAAGGGTGAAGTTACAAAGTAATAATACGACGGTTACTTGCACTTACACCATATGTTTAGAAAGCGTGAAGTTACAAAGCAATAATAAGACGGTTACTTGCACTTACACCATATGTTTAGAAAGCGTGAAGTTACAAAGCAATAATAAGACGGTTACTTGCACTTGCACCATATGTTTCGAAAGGGTGAAGTTATAAGGCAATAACACGACGGTTACTCGCACTTGCACCATATGTTTCGAAAGGGTGAAGTTACAAAGCAATAATAAGACGGTTACTTGCACTTGCACCATATGTTTCGAAAGGGTGAAGTTATAAGGCAATAACACGACGGTTACTCGCACTTGCACCATATGTTTCGAAAGGGTGAAGTTACAAAGTAATAATACGACGGTTACTTGCACTTTCACCATATGTTTCGAAAGGGTGAAGTTACAAAGCAATAATAAGACGGTTACTTGCACTTACACCATATGTTTAGAAAGCGTGAAGTTACAAAGCAATAATAAGACGGTTACTTGCACTTGCACCATATGTTTCGAAAGGGTGAAGTTATAAGGCAATAACACGACGGTTACTCGCACTTGCACCATATGTTTCGAAAGGGTGAAGTTATAAGGCAATAACACGACGGTTACTCGCACTTGCACCATATGTTTCGAAAGGGTGAAGTTACAAAGCAATAATAAGACGGTTACTTGCACTTGCACCATATGTTTCGAAAGGGTGAAGTTACAAAGTAATAATACGACGGTTACTTGCACTTACACCATATGTTTAGAAAGCGTGAAGTTACAAAGCAATAATTCGACGGTTACTTGCACTTTCACCATATGTTTCGAAAGCGTGAAGTTACAAAGCAATAATTCGACGGTTACTTGCACTTTCACCATATGTTTAGAAAGGGGGAAGTTACAAAGCAATAATACGACGGTTACTTGCACTTGCACCATATGTTTAGAAAGGGGGAAGTTATAAAGCAATAATACGACGGTTACTTGCACTTACACCATATGTTTAGAAAGGGGGAAGTTATAAAGCAATAATACGACGGTTACTTGCACTTACACCATATGTTTAGAAAGCGTGAAGTTACAAAGCAATAATTCGACGGTTACTTGCACTTTCACCATATGTTTCGAAAGGGTGAAGTTATAAAGCAATAATACGACGGTTACTTGCACTTACACCATATGTTTAGAAAGCGTGAAGTTACAAAGCAATAATTCGACGGTTACTTGCACTTACACCATATGTTTAGAAAGGGGGAAGTTATAAAGCAATAATACGACGGTTACTTGCACTTACACCATATGTTTAGAAAGCGTGAAGTTACAAAGCAATAATTCGACGGTTACTTGCACTTGCACCATATGTTTAGAAAGGGGGAAGTTATAAAGCAATAATACGACGGTTACTTGCACTTACACCATATGTTTAGAAAGCGTGAAGTTACAAAGCAATAATTCGACGGTTACTTGCACTTTCACCATATGTTTCGAAAGGGTGAAGTTATAAGGCAATAACACGACGGTTACTCGCACTTGCACCATATGTTTCGGAAGGGTGAAATTATAAAGCAATAATACGACGGTTACTTGCACTTGCACCATATGTTTCGAAAGGGTGAAATTACAAAGCAATAATTCGACGGTTACTTGCACTTTCACCTTGTTTCGAAAGGGGGAAGTAATAAAGCAATAACACGACGGTTACTTGCAACTTGCACCATATGTTTCGAAAGGGTGAAATTATAAAGCAATAATACGACGGTTACTTGCACTTTCACCATGTTTCGAAAGGGGGAAGTTATAAAGCAATAATACGACGGTTACTTGCACTTACACCATATGTTTAGAAAGGGTGAAGTTACAAAGCAATAATACGACGGTTACTTGCACTTGCACCATATGTTTCGAAAGGGTGAAATTACAAAGCAATAATACGACGGTTACTTGCACTTGCACCATATGTTTAGAAAGGGTGAAGTTACAAAGCAATAATTCGACGGTTACTCGCACCTGCACCATATGTTTTGAAAGGGGGAAGTTACAAAGCAATAATACGACGGTTACTTGCACTTGCACCACATGTTTCGAAAGGGTGAAGTTACAAAGTAATAATACGACGGTTACTTGCACTTACACCATATGTTTAGAAAGGGTGAAGTTACAAAGCAATAATAAGACGGTTACTTGCACTTTCACCATGTTTCGAAAGGGTGAAGTTATAAAGCAATAACACGACGGTTACTTGCACTTGCACCATATGCTTCGAAAGGGTGAAGTTACAAAGCAATAATACGACGGTTACTTGCACTTGCACCATATGTTTCGAAAGGGTGAAGTTACAAAGTAATAATACGACGGTTACTTGCACTTACACCATATGTTTAGAAAGGGTGAAGTTACAATGCAATAATAAGACGGTTACTTGCACTTTCACCATGTTTCGAAAGGGTGAAGTTATAAAGCAATAACACGACGGTTACTTGCACTTGCACCATATGTTTCGAAAGGGTGAAGTTACAAAGCAATAATACGACGGTTACTTGCACTTGCACCATATGTTTCGAAAGGGTGAAGTAACAAAGTAATAACACGACGGTTACTTGCACTTTCACCATATGTTTCGAAAGGGGGAAGTTATAAAGCAATAATACGACGGTTACTTGCACTTGCACCATATGTTTCGAAAGGGGGAAGTTATAAAGCAATAACACGACGGTTACTTGCACTTTCACCATATGTTTCGAAAGGGGTAGTTACAAAGCAATAATACGACGGTTACTCGCACCTGCACCATATGTTTCGAAAGGGTGAAGTAACAAAGTAATAACACGACGGTTACTTGCACTTTCACCATATGTTTCGAAAGGGGGAAGTTATAAAGCAATAATACGACGGTTACTTGCACTTGCACCATATGTTTCGAAAGGGGGAAGTTATAAAGCAATAACACGACGGTTACTTGCACTTTCACCATATGTTTCGAAAGGGGTAGTTACAAAGCAATAATACGACGGTTACTTGCACTTGCACCATATGTTTCGAAAGGGTGAAGTTACAAAGCAATAATACGACGGTTACTTGCACTTTCACCATATGTTTCGAAAGGGGTAGTTACAAAGCAATAATACGACGGTTACTCGCACCTGCACCATATGTTTCGAAGAGGGAAGTTATAAAGCAATAACACGACGGTTACTTGCACTTGCACCATATGTTTCGAAAGGGGTAGTTACAAAGCAATAATACGACGGTTACTCGCACCTGCACCATATGTTTCGAAGAGGGAAGTTATAAAGCAATAACACGACGGTTACTTGCACTTTCACCATATGTTTCGAAAGGGGTAGTTACAAAGCAATAATACGACGGTTACTCGCACCTGCACCATATGTTTCGAAGAGGGAAGTTATAAAGCAATAACACGACGGTTACTTGCACTTGCACCATATGTTTCGAAAGGGTGAAGTTACAAAGCAATAATACGACGGTTACTTGCACTTGCACCATATGTTTCGAAAGGGTGAATTTACAAAGTAATAACACGACGGTTACTTGCGCTTTCACCATGTTTCGAAAGGGGGAAGTTATAAAGCAATAACACGACGGTTACTTGCACTTGCACCATATGTTTCGAAAGGGGGAAGTTACAAAGCAATAATACGACGGTTACTTGCACTTGCACCATATGTTTCGAAAGGGGGAAGTTATAAAGCAATAATACGACGGTTACTTGCACTTGCACCATATGTTTCGAAAGGGGGAAGTTATAAAGCAATAACACGACGGTTACTTGCACTTGCACCATATGTTTCGAAAGGGTGAAGTTACAAAGCAATAATTCGACGGTTACTCGCACCTGCACCATATGTTTCAAAAGGGTGAAGTTACAAAGCAATAATACGACGGTTACTTGCACTTGCACCATATGTTTCGAAAGGGTGAAATTACAAAGCAATAATTCGACGGTTACTCGCACTTGCACCATATGTTTCGAAAGGGTGAAGTTACAAAGCAATAATACGACGGTTACTTGCACTTGCACCATATGTTTCGAAAGGGTGAAATTACAAAGCAATAATTCGACGGTTACTCGCACTTGCACCATATGTTTCGAAAGGGTGAAGTTACAAAGCAATAATACGACGGTTGCTTGCACTTTCACCATGTTTCGAAAGGGTGAAGTTACAAAGCAATAATACGACGGTTACTTGCACTTGCACCATATGTTTCGAAAGGGTGAAGTTACAAAGCAATAACACGACGGTTACTTGCACTTGCACCATATGTTTCGAAAGGGGGAAGTTATAAAGCAATAATACGACGGTTACTTGCACTTGCACCATATGTTTCGAAAGGGTGAAGTTACAAAGTAATAATACGACGGTTACTTGCACTTGCACCATATGTTTAGAAAGGGTGAAGTTATAAAGCAATAATACGACGGTTACTTGCACTTGCACCATATGTTTAGAAAGGGTGAAGTTATAAAGCAATAACACGACGGTTACTTGCACTTGCACCATATGTTTCGAAAGGGTGAAGTTATAAAGCAATAATACGACGGTTACTTGCACTTGCACCATATGTTTAGAAAGGGGGAAGTTATAAAGCAATAACACGACGGTTACTTGCACTTGCACCATATGTTTCGAAAGGGTGAAGTTATAAAGCAATAATACGACGGTTACTTGCACTTGCACCATATGTTTCGAAAGGGTGAAGTTATAAAGCAATAATACGACGGTTACTTGCACTTGCACCATATGTTTCGAAAGGGTGAAGTTATAAAGCAATAACACGACGGTTACTTGCACTTGCACCATATGTTTAGAAAGGGTGAAGTTATAAAGCAATAACACGACGGTTACTTGCACTTGCACCATATGTTTCGAAAGGGTGAAGTTATAAAGCAATAATACGACGGTTACTTGCACTTGCACCATATGTTTAGAAAGGGTGAAGTTATAAAGCAATAATACGACGGTTACTTGCACTTGCACCATATGTTTAGAAAGGGTGAAGTTATAAAGCAATAATACGACGGTTACTTGCACTTGCACCATATGTTTAGAAAGGGTGAAGTTATAAAGCAATAATACGACGGTTACTTGCACTTGCACCATATGTTTAGAAAGGGTGAAGTTATAAAGCAATAACACGACGGTTACTTGCACTTGCACCATATGTTTCGAAAGGGTGAAGTTATAAAGCAATAATACGACGGTTACTTGCACTTGCACCATATGTTTAGAAAGGGGGAAGTTATAAAGCAATAACACGACGGTTACTTGCACTTGCACCATATGTTTCGAAAGGGTGAAGTTATAAAGCAATAATACGACGGTTACTTGCACTTGCACCATATGTTTCGAAAGGGTGAAGTTATAAAGCAATAACACGACGGTTACTTGCACTTGCACCATATGTTTCGAAAGGGTGAAGTTATAAAGCAATAACACGACGGTTACTTGCACTTGCACCATATGTTTCGAAAGGGTGAAGTTATAAAGCAATAATTCGACGGTTACTTGCACTTGCACCATATGTTTAGAAAGGGTGAAGTTATAAAGCAATAACACGACGGTTACTTGCACTTGCACCATATGTTTCGAAAGGGTGAAGTTATAAAGCAATAATACGACGGTTACTTGCACTTGCACCATATGTTTAGAAAGGGGGAAGTTATAAAGCAATAATACGACGGTTACTTGCACTTGCACCATATGTTTCGAAAGGGTGAAGTTACAAAGTAATAATACGACGGTTACTTGCACTTGCACCATATGTTTAGAAAGGGTGAAGTTATAAAGCAATAACACGACGGTTACTTGCACTTGCACCATATGTTTAGAAAGGGTGAAGTTATAAAGCAATAATACGACGGTTACTTTAACTTTCACCATGTTTCGAAAGGGTGAAGTTATAAAGCAATAACACGACGGTTACTTGCACTTGCACCATATGTTTCGAAAGGGTGAAGTTACAAAGCAATAATACGACGGTTACTTGCACTTGCACCATATGTTTCGAAAGGGTGAAATTATAAAGCAATAATACGACGGTTACTTGCACTTTCACCATGTTTTGAAAGGGGGAAGTTATAAAGCAATAACACGACGGTTACTTGCACTTGCACCATATGTTTCGAAAGGGGGAAGTTACAAAGCAATAATACGACGGTTACTTGCAAATGTGTAATTAAATTAACACTGTAACAGGCTGAAATTAACATGAGCATTGACCTTGTGAGAGCTGTTGTAGTAACAATTTTGTAAAAGGGAATATTATTATGAAATGATGGGGTAAGGTTCATTGTATTGAATCCTTTCAAAATTGCACGCTTTACATCCAACGTTTGTTAATTTTAATTATAAAACTTAAAGTCATCTTGACTTTAATAAAAGTTTCCATTGTCTTGTGCAACAAGGTTAAAACTCCGATCCATCTCTGACTAGGTGAGTCGGAGTGGCGACATGAAGCATTTCCTAATTCACCTGCTACATTGATTCTTTATCTGATATATAGAAGGTACTTTGTGGTATTAAACTATGCAAGATTAAAAGAACGAACCGTTACAAATTGCTTAATCACACTTATATATTTCTTGGCTACGTCCAAACTGTCAAAAGTAAATTAATGCGGGTATGTAAGCCTACTTGAATTAAACGCTATAAAAATAAGAGAGTGTCCAAAGTAAGATATATGGCTAGTAAATTACTTTTCTTACACATAGATTGTATCGAGGACTTGCTGTAATATTTATTTTTGTTGCCTGGTTTAATCTGATAATTTAACAATAGGGCTTGGAGTTGGTCTTACGTAAAGCGACTTTTTAAGTCAGTCCTAATTCTCCGAAATCACTCGATTAACTAATTTCACATTCCACCATAACACTATTATCTATTAAAAATTTTAGGAAAAATAATGGAAAAAACTTTGTGTAAGTATGTGTGTGTGTGTGTGTGTGTGTGTATGTATATATATATATATATATATATATATATGTGTGAGTGTGTGTGTGTGTGTATGTATATATATATATATATATATATATATATATATATGTGTGTGTGTGTGTATGTATATATATATATATATATATATATATATATATATATATATATGTGTGTGTGTGTGTATGTATATATATATATATATATATATGTGTGTGTGTGTGTGTGTGTGTGTATGTATATATATATATATATATATATATATATATATATATATATATTTATATATGTGTGTGTGTGTGTGTGTGTGTGTGTGTGTATGTATATATATATATATATATATATATATATATATATGTGTGTGTGTGTGTATGTATATATATATATATGTGTGTGTGTGTGTGTGTTTGTTTGTTTGTGTGTGTGTGTTTGTGTGTGTGTGTGTGCGTGTTTGTTTGTGTGTGTGTGTGTGTGTGTGTGTAAGCTTTTATTAATATATATATATATATATATATATATATATATATATATATATATATATATATATATATATATATATATATATATATATATATATAGGAATATTACATGTACATGAATGACAAGGATTGTTAACTATGCCTAAACGACAATTATTATTAACTGTAGATAAGTGGTAAGGATTAGTAACTACTTCTAAACGACAAGGATTGTTAACTATGCCTAAAAGAAAAGGAATAATAACTGCATCTAAAAGACAGGGATTAATAATTGCACCTAAATAACAAGAATTATTATTATTCATAATAATTAATAAAATGTCTATAATCTGCTACTGCTTTGATATCGTAATGCACGTAATGATCTTGGAAAACATTTACATGGTTGACGTTCCAGACACCTTCCCTCCCGCTCTAGAACATATCTGGTTCATGTAAGCAACGCTGCTCACCCAAGCCATAATTTTCCCCATTTAATCTCACTGTCAGTATTACACCTACAAACACATGTAACGGACAGAGACGCCTTTCTGTGATATCCATAGAAAGTATTAACTCCAGATACGTGGTTCTGCACTCGTCCTTCAAGTCACTTACCAGGGATTTTTTATCCTTATCGTTAATATTACAAAAACGTATTTGTTACGAGGTTGTAAATCAATGCTACGATTTTCAGGTACAAGTTTATTCCTTGTAGAAAAAGATCGGTTTAATTTAGAAAAGTTTTTTTTTTAATTTTAAAAATTCTGATTTCAATAACAAATATTTAAAGGCGAAAGGAAACAAAATTGTATTCTAATGACTTAACTTTACTTGCAAATCAATGTCATTCATTCTGTTGACGGCCACATCCTAACTATTTTGTATTACAAATATGAATTATTTTATTAATAATTTTAAAATTTCGAAATTATAGATAAGCACAGTTTGTTAAATGTTAACGAAAGTCGTGACATAATGAAGGCGAAATTTCTTCTGTATGGCGTAATTACATCAAAGTAACAAGGAGATTCGCTGACGTGACTTGTCAAAGATGGAGACGAAGTTATAAATTTGCTGCCATCGACGGTGTTCCAAACTTTCTTAATACGTCTAGCTTTAACGTTATTTTACAAAGACAGAATTAATTCTAACGAAGAAACTCCCTCTTTTTATTACGTAACTAAAGTAAGTTCGGCTACAACGTATAAAACAAGATCATGAATTATTTAATAACTTGGTAGTATATGTTTGACTATAACTTCCTGCTTTTACAACTTCTGCAATAAAGTAAAATATTACAAAACATTTAAACTCTTGGTTTATTATGTTATTTAAATTAATTACCATTTAATTTTTAATTATATACTTTTCAAATTACTTTTCTTAAAATATTAGATATTCTAAGCAATTGGATACATATACAGCCTAATGGACAACATAATTGCATTAAAACATACACGTAGAACAGTACACAAACAACAAAAATGACACACAAAAATAAGACTACATAGCTTTGTAATATTGCGAACATGCATCCCAAATAATAGCTCTATCAATCCTAAAACGTAAATACAAATTCGCCTTTAAACATCCAAAACGAAAAACTCCACCACAAACAGTACTCCAGAAAAAACTACATTCCAGTTGTATACAAAATTACATGAAATGCCTACGCTTCTACGAAGAACCAACGGGAAGAAACTTCAATACAAGATACAAGGCATAGATAAAAGTAACAAAGCACAACAAATACTCGTACTAAACTTTGAATCATACTCACAATCTGCAACTAAATTTAAATACATAATAAAACATGACTCTCAGAATAACAATTTATCACAGATCGGCAAAACACCACAGGTTCACAACCATATAACACAACTGAGCTGTCAGTCTTGGAGCAAGTGCGCCTGGCAAGAAATATTAGTAAGTACAGGTTTTTGCCATGTAAAGTAATAAATAGGTGCCATTATAAAACCTCACGATGCACAGCGGTACGATCGCAAGTTTCATCTATCTTTATATTATGATTCATAATTCCAGTTATATTTGAGATGGATTTGTAGATGGACTCTACATTTGTACATAAGTTATAAACCTTTTATTTTCAACAAATTATGTTTTTATTACATTTTGCCCTTCACGTGTTTAATAATGAGAATTCCTTTTAGTATCACTGATAGTTTATACATTGGATTGAATCAGGCTATAATTTATAAATATCTTTCTACACTTTTAAACGTACACTTTTCAAAAGTATAAGGTTTCATTTCATTAGCCGTGCTATGGGTTTTGTGGTTGTTATAAGACGTTTGTCCGGATAAAAACCTAACAGATGTCTTGTCACCTGTTGTATTTATTATGGAGTCAGTGAGAACAGGAGGGCATTTAGTGTCCTCTTGGATATGTTTGTTTGCCGGGGAGGAATATTTAAATAGGGATTTCTGGTTGGGTTTCTGGTTTTAATGAAACCGACAAATTTCTACTATTTTGTACATGTACATAGCCAAAACCTTAACATGAACACCAGTATATCTAGATAGTTGATTCTAATTTTGAACTTCTATATTAAATCTTTAGCCTGTATAGTTTGCTCAATAAATAAACTTCTAAACGGGGTTTGGTAGGCCCCGAGGTTATCAACGTCTGTTTGTCACGATACTGGCTGCGAGAAGGAATGTGGGAACTGGGATTTTGGTATAAGAGTTGGTTCTGCGGACAGGTTTCTGGCTAAAGGATGGGTTTCTGGTTTTCATGGAACTGGTAAATGTCTAATACTTTGTACATGACCAACACTGGAAACATATGCATAGCTCGATGGTTAGTAACTTGATTATTTGAACAACTACGGAATCGATATATTTTAAGCTGTCGATAATGCTCATCAATGAAATTTCTACATATCCTACAACATGTATAGGTAGGTATGTTTCATAAGTACACGGTTCCCTCATTTCCAGGAAACCAACAACCTTACCAGGCTATTTTTGGAATGCAGTGTAATGTATGCTGTTACATTAATTGCTGGCTATAGTTAATCTCCAATATTTGTGCAAATTATTGGATTTCCTACCAATTCCATACACTTTCATGTCTAATGTACGGTACCTATCTTTTAATTAGGTATATAACTGTAACTCTTGCCCGTATTTTGTGTAGTGCCAAGTGATTGCTGCTTCGTACAAACAAGAGAGTAGTGGCTTGTAAATGTGTTGCAGCAAACAATATTGTCAGATAAATCTCTCTATCAGTCTTTTTACAGTTTAGTAACTACATATATATATATATATATATATATAAATTTTATGAGTCATGATTCAATTGTTTAATATTTAAAAACCTTTGTCAAAAGACTAGAAGTACACAGAAATCAGAAATTACCTGTTATTAAACGACCGCAATATCAAGTTTCAATAGTCCATGAATCCTGTTCAAAAGTAATCCCACAGCTTCCCCATTCTAATCAATGTTCAATGCCTCCAACTTTGCTTAATTAACAGGCCTTGAATTATTTAACACCAGGCAAGCTTTCAGGCTGATTAAGGCTCTGTAATTGGAATAGGGATTATTTGCGAGATACCTTCCACTGACTGCAACATAATTAAGGGCTGAAGCCGACGTTTTGCTGCTTATTAACACAATATTCGTTCAAGTTGAAAAATACAGTTTTTGGTTTTCTAATCTATATGAAACGAAACAACTATATTGCATACCTTGCCCATTTTGTAAAAAGTTACACTTCCACATAAAAGTAAAATTAATTATTTGAATTTAATTAACTAATTAATATTTGAAAAACCGTATTAGCATCAAATGTTATCCCCTACAAGTTAAAAAAAATATTTGATCCGGAATTGATGATTAAAAACGCAGCCTGCCCAAAGAAAGAAAAAGAGCCCACCCCCAAATCTTAAAATTATGTAAACTCTTATAAACTTCGACAAAGGTGTATAAACAAGCCATATCTATTACTAAGTAGGAAAAGTAAGGTAATTACAAAAAGTATTGTCGCTACGCCGACTTGTGTCAAAGACGGATCGCAGTTTTAAACTTGTTGCATAAGGCATTACAAAGTTTTGTTGGAACTCATCTTGTGTTTTATGGCCTAATTTGTAACAGACGTTTGTTACAAAAACGGACATTTTAATTGGATTTACTTGTTCTTACACTTTATTCTATTTTGACTTAAGTGAATCATTAGTCGTTTGGACAAATCTCGACATACTAATTTTACTATACTTCTATCGAAATATAGGAGTAGAAATGATGTATGTAAGGTAATTTAAGTAACTATTTCTTTTCGGTAATTGTTTGTTTACATGGGAAAAACTTATGTTAGACGTATATGTGTATATATATATATATATATATATATATATATATATATATACATATATATATATATAGAATATCAAATGTGTTTTCCTGTTAGAATATTTTTAAGATCAAATAATATACACAAATACAGGAATATTTAATTTATTGAATAATAAACTCAAAGCTTTTCGTTGGTTTACATTACCAACATCCTCAGGAGTTACAATACTAAGAATGATCAAAAGAATGACGAAAAGCTTTGAGTTTATTATTCAATAAATTAAATATTCCTGTATTTGTGTATATTATTTGATCTTAAATATATATATATGTATATATATATATATATATATATATATATATATATATATATATATATATATACACACACATATACATACACATATACATACACATATACATATACATATATATACACGTGTGTGTGTGTGTGTGTGTGTGTGTGTGTGTGTGTGTGTGTTGCAACGTACCCACTTTACCTCGCTGCCTTTATTCTATCTATACTTAACCACCTGCCTACTGTTTAAAATACACTTAAGCGCATGCAGCGACACGCCCACTTGACTTGCTGTTCTAAAATACCTACTATTGTTAACTAATATTGTGAAGGCTATATAGTCATATATATCAGTAATTTTGTCAGCTGAAAAGATACATAGTAGCATGAACAACCATAACATAAATAATATTTTACCATATACCATTCTTAGCAGGTGATCCAGGATGCGGCTTAACTTTACCGTTTTATAGGCTCCTGTGTTACATTTAGGCAGCATCTGCCATTGGAACGTGTCCCTGAACTTTAATTTAAAGACCAACTATCTTTTAATATAGCTCAAATATTTTTTAAAATGAATATACTCTCAGGAGGAATCAATAGGCTTTTATTTTATTGCATTTATTATTTTATGGCACGGAATATTTATTCCGCATTTATTATTATATTTATGGAATAATTTACACACAAAATCTTGCCTTTTTGGAAAACTGGCTTATTTCATCTGATTTTAATGATTTTATACAACTCAATATTACATATAAGAAACATCTTTTATTTTTTAGTTATTTTCTTGCACTTAATTATCGGGACTAAACTCCCGGTTTGTCAAATTTATTTGTTAATTACAATTTTTATTATTGACTATAAAATATTGGCTTTTTTCACTTTGTTATTCTATGCTTTACTTTAATTTTTCTTTAATATTAAAATTTTAACAGTTTGTCGTTAGTTTTTACGTTTTGAAATTCGAATTTATAAAAATTGTTTTAGATTTCAAGGACAACTGCCCGTTGCATTGTGTGTGTGTGTGTGTGTGTGTGTGTGTGTGTGTGTGTGTGTGTGTGTGTGTAGGCGTATGTGCGTCTGTGAACGGAAATTATGTAGTAATATTGTATGCAATATAATATTATAGATACTATGTTACATCAGTTTATGTGGAATAATTTATTATTATAAAAATTTCATTAAAATTTATTATTCTAAAGACTTTTTGCCTTTATCGAGATCTTATTATCATGTCGAACTACCACACCACACAGTCCTTCGATTATAAATTAGTTGGGTGGTTGACTTGATAAAATGTTTTTAATAATGATAACAGCATTGGTTGGCGAAATGTTTAGAGCGCACACACACACACACACACACACACACACACACACACACACACACATACACACACACACTCACACACACACACACACACACACACAAACACACAAACACACACACACAAACACAAACACACACACACACTCACACACACACACTCACACACACACACACATGTATATATATGTATATATATATATATATATATATATATATATATATATATATATATAAATATATAAATATATATATATATGCATAAAGGATAATCAATTTTAAGTTTTTTAGTGCCAAAATTTTAAATATTTGACTATTTCTTTGAACCTATATGATGTGTAATAATTACAGAGATAATGAAAACAGGGTTTTACAAGTGTTTGTCTTTAGATTATTACATCTTGCTTCCATGGTTACCACTGAAGTTACATTTCCATTGTATTATAATATGTATTGAAATTGTGTTTCTCTTCATGACGAGCTGGTTGTTAATTACTTAATACACTTTTGCTATTACTTGCGACCAGACGTTTTGTTAATTAAAGGTTTTTAAATTGGTAACTTACACCCGGAGGAGAGACGTTTTCGTCGTAAGACTTCTTCAGCCACTAGACCTGTTTTCCCGTTTAAAAACATATTTAATTCACAATAGTTTTGTTGTAATACATTTATTTTTAGCTAGAATACATATTATATTCTTTTATTCCGTTCCTGAACTCCGTATAGAAACATATATTTATTCAATTCCTTCAATTAGTTAACACTCTTATAAAATAGTCTTACATCTTGTTTAAAATTTCAACCGTTAATACAATACCTTTTATTCCGTTCCTGAACTCCGTATAGAAACATATATTTATTCAATTCCTTCAATTAGTTAACACTCTTATAAAATAGTCTTACATCTTGTTTAAAATTTCAACCGTTAATACAATACCTTTTATTCCGTTCCTGAACTCCGTATAGAAACATATATTTATTCAATTCCTTCAATTAGTTAACACTCTTATAAAATAGCCTTACATCTTGTTTAAAATTTCAACCGTTAATACAATACCTTTTATTCCGTTCCTGAACTCCGTATAGAAACATATATTTATTCAATTCCTTCAATTAGTTAACACTCTTATAAAATAGCCTTACATCTTGTTTAAAATTTCAACCGTTAATACAATACCTTTTATTCCGTTCCTGAACTCCGTATAGAAACATATATTTATTCAATTCCTTCAATTAGTTAACACTCTTATAAAATAGCCTTACATCTTGTTTAAAATTTCAACCGTTAATTCAATACCTTTTATTCCGTTCCTGAACTCCGTATAGAAACATATATTTATTCAATTCCTTCAATTAGTTAACACTCTTATAAAATAGTCTTACATCTTGTTTAAAATTTCAACCGTTAATACAATACCTTTTATTCCGTTCCTGAACTCCGTATAGAAACATATATTTATTCAATTCCTTCAATTAGTTAACACTCTTATAAAATAGCCTTACATCTTGTTTAAAATTTCAACCGTTAATACAATACCTTTTATTCCGTTCCTGAACTCCGTATAGAAACATATATTTATTCAATTCCTTCAATTAGTTAACACTCTTATAAAATAGTCTTACATCTTGTTTAAAATTTCAACCGTTAATACAATACCTTTTATTCCGTTCCTGAACTCCGTATAGAAACATATATTTATTCAATTCCTTCAATTAGTTAACACTCTTATAAAATAGCCTTACATCTTGTTTAAAATTTCAACCGTTAATACAATACCTTTTATTCCGTTCCTGAACTCCGTATAGAAACATATATTTATTCAATTCCTTCAATTAGTTAACACTCTTATAAAATAGCCTTACATCTTGTTTAAAATTTCAACCGTTAATACAATACCTTTTATTCCGTTCCTGAACTCCGTATAGAAACATATATTTATTCAATTCCTTCAATTAGTTAACACTCTTATAAAATAGTCTTACATCTTGTTTAAAATTTCAACCGTTAATACAATACCTTTTATTCCGTTCCTGAACTCCGTATAGAAACATATATTTATTCAATTCCTTCAATTAGTTAACACTCTTATAAAATAGCCTTACATCTTGTTTAAAATTTCAACCGTTAATACAATACCTTTTATTCCGTTCCTGAACTCCGTATAGAAACATATATTTATTCAATTCCTTCAATTAGTTAACACTCTTATAAAATAGCCTTACATCTTGTTTAAAATTTCAACCGTTAATACAATACCTTTTATTCCGTTCCTGAACTCCGTATAGAAACATATATTTATTCAATTCCTTCAATTAGTTAACACTCTTATAAAATAGCCTTACATCTTGTTTAAAATTTCAACCGTTAATACAATACCTTTTATTCCGTTCCTGAACTCCGTATAGAAACATATATTTATTCAATTCCTTCAATTAGTTAACACTCTTATAAAATAGTCTTACATCTTGTTTAAAATTTCAACCGTTAATACAATACCTTTTATTCCGTTCCTGAACTCCGTATAGAAACATATATTTATTCAATTCCTTCAATTAGTTAACACTCTTATAAAATAGCCTTACATCTTGTTTAAAATTTCAACCGTTAATACAATACCTTTTATTCCGTTCCTGAACTCCGTATAGAAACATATATTTATTCAATTCCTTCAATTAGTTAACACTCTTATAAAATAGCCTTACATCTTGTTTAAAATTTCAACCGTTAATACAATACCTTTTATTCCGTTCCTGAACTCCGTATAGAAACATATATTTATTCAATTCCTTCAATTAGTTAACACTCTTATAAAATAGTCTTACATCTTGTTTAAAATTTCAACCGTTAATACAATACCTTTTATTCCGTTCCTGAACTCCGTATAGAAACATATATTTATTCAATTCCTTCAATTAGTTAACACTCTTATAAAATAGCCTTACATCTTGTTTAAAATTTCAACCGTTAATACAATACCTTTTATTCCGTTCCTGAACTCCGTATAGAAACATATATTTATTCAATTCCTTCAATTAGTTAACACTCTTATAAAATAGCCTTACATCTTGTTTAAAATTTCAACCGTTAATACAATACCTTTTATTCCGTTCCTGAACTCCGTATAGAAACATATATTTATTCAATTCCTTCAATTAGTTAACACTCTTATAAAATAGTCTTACATCTTGTTTAAAATTTCAACCGTTAATACAATACCTTTTATTCCGTTCCTGAACTCCGTATAGAAACATATATTTATTCAATTCCTTCAATTAGTTAACACTCTTATAAAATAGCCTTACATCTTGTTTAAAATTTCAACCGTTAATACAATACCTTTTATTCCGTTCCTGAACTCCGTATAGAAACATATATTTATTCAATTCCTTCAATTAGTTAACACTCTTATAAAATAGCCTTACATCTTGTTTAAAATTTCAACCGTTAATACAATACCTTTTATTCCGTTCCTGAACTCCGTATAGAAACATATATTTATTCAATTCCTTCAATTAGTTAACACTCTTATAAAATAGTCTTACATCTTGTTTAAAATTTCAACCGTTAATACAATACCTTTTATTCCGTTCCTGAACTCCGTATAGAAACATATATTTATTCAATTCCTTCAATTAGTTAACACTCTTATAAAATAGCCTTACATCTTGTTTAAAATTTCAACCGTTAATACAATACCTTTTATTCCGTTCCTGAACTCCGTATAGAAACATATATTTATTCAATTCCTTCAATTAGTTAACACTCTTATAAAATAGCCTTACATCTTGTTTAAAATTTCAACCGTTAATACAATACCTTTTATTCCGTTCCTGAACTCCGTATAGAAACATATATTTATTCAATTCCTTCAATTAGTTAACACTCTTATAAAATAGTCTTACATCTTGTTTAAAATTTCAACCGTTAATACAATACCTTTTATTCCGTTCCTGAACTCCGTATAGAAACATATATTTATTCAATTCCTTCAATTAGTTAACACTCTTATAAAATAGCCTTACATCTTGTTTAAAATTTCAACCGTTAATACAATACCTTTTATTCCGTTCCTGAACTCCGTATAGAAACATATATTTATTCAATTCCTTCAATTAGTTAACACTCTTATAAAATAGCCTTACATCTTGTTTAAAATTTCAACCGTTAATACAATACCTTTTATTCCGTTCCTGAACTCCGTATAGAAACATATATTTATTCAATTCCTTCAATTAGTTAACACTCTTATAAAATAGCCTTACATCTTGTTTAAAATTTCAACCGTTAATACAATACCTTTTATTCCGTTCCTGAACTCCGTATAGAAACATATATTTATTCAATTCCTTCAATTAGTTAACACTCTTATAAAATAGTCTTACATCTTGTTTAAAATTTCAACCGTTAATACAATACCTTTTATTCCGTTCCTGAACTCCGTATAGAAACATATATTTATTCAATTCCTTCAATTAGTTAACACTCTTATAAAATAGCCTTACATCTTGTTTAAAATTTCAACCGTTAATACAATACCTTTTATTCCGTTCCTGAACTCCGTATAGAAACATATATTTATTCAATTCCTTCAATTAGTTAACACTCTTATAAAATAGCCTTACATCTTGTTTAAAATTTCAACCGTTAATACAATACCTTTTATTCCGTTCCTGAACTCCGTATAGAAACATATATTTATTCAATTCCTTCAATTAGTTAACACTCTTATAAAATAGCCTTACATCTTGTTTAAAATTTCAACCGTTAATACAATACCTTTTATTCCGTTCCTGAACTCCGTATAGAAACATATATTTATTCAATTCCTTCAATTAGTTAACACTCTTATAAAATAGCCTTACATCTTGTTTAAAATTTCAACCGTTAATACAATACCTTTTATTCCGTTCCTGAACTCCGTATAGAAACATATATTTATTCAATTCCTTCAATTAGTTAACACTCTTATAAAATAGCCTTACATCTTGTTTAAAATTTCAACCGTTAATACAATACCTTTTATTCCGTTCCTGAACTCCGTATAGAAACATATATTTATTCAATTCCTTCAATTAGTTAACACTCTTATAAAATAGCCTTACATCTTGTTTAAAATTTCAACCGTTAATACAATACCTTTTATTCCGTTCCTGAACTCCGTATAGAAACATATATTTATTCAATTCCTTCAATTAGTTAACACTCTTATAAAATAGCCTTACATCTTGTTTAAAATTTCAACCGTTAATACAATACCTTTTATTCCGTTCCTGAACTCCGTATAGAAACATATATTTATTCAATTCCTTCAATTAGTTAACACTCTTATAAAATAGCCTTACATCTTGTTTAAAATTTCAACCGTTAATACAATACCTTTTATTCCGTTCCTGAACTCCGTATAGAAACATATATTTATTCAATTCCTTCAATTAGTTAACACTCTTATAAAATAGCCTTACATCTTGTTTAAAATTTCAACCGTTAATACAATACCTTTTATTCCGTTCCTGAACTCCGTATAGAAACATATATTTATTCAATTCCTTCAATTAGTTAACACTCTTATAAAATAGCCTTACATCTTGTTTAAAATTTCAACCGTTAATACAATACCTTTTATTCCGTTCCTGAACTCCGTATAGAAACATATATTTATTCAATTCCTTCAATTAGTTAACACTCTTATAAAATAGCCTTACATCTTGTTTAAAATTTCAACCGTTAATACAATACCTTTTATTCCGTTCCTGAACTCCGTATAGAAACATATATTTATTCAATTCCTTCAATTAGTTAACACTCTTATAAAATAGCCTTACATCTTGTTTAAAATTTCAACCGTTAATACAATACCTTTTATTCCGTTCCTGAACTCCGTATAGAAACATATATTTATTCAATTCCTTCAATTAGTTAACACTCTTATAAAATAGCCTTACATCTTGTTTAAAATTTCAACCGTTAATACAATACCTTTTATTCCGTTCCTGAACTCCGTATAGAAACATATATTTATTCAATTCCTTCAATTAGTTAACACTCTTATAAAATAGTCTTACATCTTGTTTAAAATTTCAACCGTTAATACAATACCTTTTATTCCGTTCCTGAACTCCGTATAGAAACATATATTTATTCAATTCCTTCAATTAGTTAACACTCTTATAAAATAGCCTTACATCTTGTTTAAAATTTCAACCGTTAATACAATACCTTTTATTCATCAACTCAAGTTCAAATAATTTTTTTTTTAACTTGTTTTTAACACTGGATGTTAAAACAATTTCTCCAAATATTACTTAATTAAATAAACGCCATTACTCAATTTTAGTTTTATATTGCAGAAAAACATTTCATAAAAGGGGCGAGGTATGCAATGTAGTTATATCCTCGCTTTTAGCTTGAAATGAGTGATAACATATGATTTCATAAAACAGCTGATTTTATGGCACATGTT